>JADMNL010000026.1:24652500-24840000 GCA_016271365.2 Neoceratodus forsteri | reverse complement strand
GTATATCCTGCTAGGTGGCTGCCACCTGCAGGATCTGGGTGGGGAGAAAAGATTGAGTGTCCCAGGACAGTTCTTTTCTCTCAGGGAGAGAGGTATATACATCCTGCTAGGCAGCTGTCACCTGGAGGACCCGGCTGGTGAGGGAAGACTGAGTGTCCCAGGACAGCTTTCCTCCCTCAGGGAAGGGGACACACACACATCCTGCTATGTGGCTGCCACCTGGAGTATCTGGCTGGGGATGGAGGACTGAGTGTCCCAGGACAGCTGTCATCCCTCAGGGAGGGGGATACACATGTACTGCTAGGTGGCTGCCCCTTTGAGGATCTGGGTGACAGTGTAGCATGATGCAGGGGAAGGAGTCCTACCCGCTTGATGCTGACGGGCATCACTGCTTAGGCAGAGCTCACACAATGCATCATTAGATGCACCATGGGCCCACGAAGAAAATTCTATTTATTTATTCAATTTTGGTAACCAGGTAGACCAACTGAGCTCCGAAGGTCCCTTCTGAGGACAACCCAGACTATGACAGGATAAAGGCCTGGTTCCCTGCAGGTCCCACATCACAGACTGTGCATATGACAGCTGATGGATGGAGCATGTGGTAAGTCTGAGGGAAGCCAGGTGATAGGTCTGGGGTGACTAGTCCAATGGGGGCAAGTCGGCAGAGAAAGCGATAAAGTGCTGATTTAAAAAAAATCAGATACATTTTTGGTCCTATACAGACTCTCCAAAAAGAATAAACTTGGTGAATTTAAAGAGCGACTATGCACATCAGCATGTACTTTCATAAATAAGTTTTATTTTATTTATTATGGTCTAGGATTTACATCTTTGAGTGCAGGCACTCGTTTACAATGGTTCGACATCAGTGGGAGGGGTAAACATACATACATACATAGGAAGATTAACAAGCTACAGAGGACAGTAACAGCATTTTGTTTTTTGTTTTGTTATTATTTTACTCTTCTACTGCCGGCTTGTACCTTCAGGAGGGCGTCCCCAGCCCTGTCCCCCGGTGTCCACCTGCTGACGCTGACCTGACCCCAGAGCTTACCCCCCCAGTGGGGGTCGGCGGGGGTCCCGGACTCCCCCAACCGAGGACCAGATTTAGTTGGCCAGAGCCGTGGCTAGCTGGAGGCGGAGCCTGCGAGGTACTCTCCATCATTCTGCGCGGCGGCAGTGTTTTTTCTGCTGTTCTCCCAGGAGTCGGGGCCATGCAATGTCGATCGCGGGAGGATGCACCTGCACACTCCCCTCCAGACTCCTGGCCCGACTCCTCCCAATCTTGTGGTGTGGCACTCTGTCCTCCAGCCTCTGCCGGGGGGTGAACAAGCGCCAACAACCTGGAACCCCCCTTCCCGGAGAAGGAGAGCAGTCCATCGTATGCTCAATCCTTCTCCTCTCCTGCCGACCCCCCGACAGCCCATGCTTGTTCCCAAACATAGGTTGCTGGTGTAGCACGAGGTACGGTGCCAGTGCCTCAGCCCTCAGCACCACCGGGCCAGCTCGTAACAGCATTTTTTAATCAAAAATTATATGATACAGTCACAAGTAGATATAGACAAATTCATTATGAAAAAGGTAATAAGGCTACGGAGTAGAGGTAAGAAGAAGAAGAAGGAGGTTCTAGTTGGAGAGAAATCTGAAGGTAGGAGGGGAGCAGCCAAAGGCCTTGTCATACTTTGTTCTAGATAGGAAGGGGGACAGTAACAGGGATAGGGAGCAGGGGAGAGGGGACAACAAGGGGGAGAAAGAACGGAGGGAAGCATGGGGATACTTTGGGAAAGGGAAATAGGTAGCAAGCAAAGTAGATGACAGGCGGTCACTGCAAGTAAACAGGGATCCTGAACAGGGTACAAGGGGCACGCATTAGATGAAGCAGTCACAAGAGCCATTTGCAACAAGGTACTATTTAAGTTGAGCCTTGAAAATGCCCAGTTTTTGCAAGGTTAAGCTTTCTGAATCCAGAGACTTGAACCATAATGGGGCTCTGTAGGCGAAGGATCACTGGTCTTGTGAAGTACAGCACCTGGGAATGAGGAGATATTGGTGAACAGAAGAATGAGTGAGTTTAGGGGTGTGGGAGGGGATCAGTAATGCCGCAGTTCCAGGTGGAAGTAAGCCAAGGAGCACTTTTTTGACTAGTAAGCAAGTTTGATATTTGATCATATTTCGTAGTTGTAGCCAACCCATCTGCTCATATAGCTCACTGGTATGTGTAAGGCGATCTGACCCTGTAAGCAGCCTGCAGGCCTTATTTAGAGTAACATTTATCCTTCAAAGAGAGGAGAGGGGAAGGTAGCTGATCCCTAGATTACCAGTCCATAATTGATTGGTGAGAGAATGGCGCTACAGACTGCCAGTTTGAGGGCTTCTGAGGTTAAATTATACCTAAGATGATTTAGCAGACCAATTTTTACATTTATAGCCTTAGCTACTGACTCAATGTGTTCTGAAAATGAGAGGTGATTATCCAGGGTAACCCCCAGATATTTGATATACTCCACTACTTCAAGGGAGACACCCAGTTCATTTTTGATATTGAGGGCATGTGATTTAAACTTGTTTTGAGTTGTGCTGAACATTATTACTTTCATTTGTTTGTAATTTAGAACAAGCTTTTGGTTAGTGAACCATTTTTCAATTTCTTCAAAACCACTTTGCAGATGATGCTCAAAGAGAGCATGGTTGGGTTGGCTAGGGCATCATCAGCATACAGCAACATACGCTGGTGGCAGTGGAGTGGAAGGTTGTTTACCAAGATGCTGAAAAGGAGTGGGCCAAGGATGGATCCTTGAGGCATGCCAGAAGGGACACTCCGCCAGTCAGAGAAGACATTAGAGATTTTTACACATTGGGAGCAGTCCTCCAGATAAATCTTGAACCAGAGCATCACGTCATTTGATATGCCAGTGTAGGTGAATTGTTGTAGCAGCACAGGGTGAGTAACAGTATCAAATGCCTTCATTAAGGCTATGAAGGCAGCACCAACAAGAGTCTGTTGATCAAGTGCCTGGTGGGTGAACCTGGAAAATTCTAATTGGCAGTGGTGGTGCTATGCCCTTTCCTAAAGCCATGCTGTTGCAGGCATTGGATGGAGTATTTTTCAAGGTATTTGGTTAACTGATCCACAACTATGAGCTCCAGGACTTTACACTGGGGGGGTGGGAGGATTGATATTGGTCTGTAGTTAATATGTAAGGTCCGATCACTAGATCTGTGGATGGGGTAACTTTGTGTTGATTTCCAGATGAGAGGAAATTGAGATAGCCTTAGAGAAAGGTTGAAAATACTTCTGATAGGAGCAATAACTTCATCAAGGGTAAGAGCTAGGAGTTTTAAGTCAAGAGAGTCGCCACTATGCTGCAACTTGCCCTCGGCCTTGTGCATGTATCTTTTAATGAGGGGAACAGTTACTTTCTGAAAGTAGAAAGGTGGGTTAGAGTTGCAGTTTCCACTAGGTTCACGAGAAGCCTCATCCACTGAATGGGCAGGGTGGGGAGTGAACTGATTAAAGAAGACCTGCGGGAGGACACCACTTGGGTCAGAAAAGGCATTGCTGAAAATATTTGCGATAGTGAGGGGTCCATATGTTGATCATTGAGGGGAGCAACCTTTGGAATTTTACCTGTAACATCTTTTATGTTGGACCAAAATTTTCTACTCCTACTTCAGCTGTTACAGTTTACTAGAGAACACATTTTTTTTTTCATTTTAAATGTTCATTTTCATGATTTATAGCAGATCTTGGTAGTCCATCCAAAAAGTCTGTATAAAAAAAAAAGAGTTAAAACATTTATCTCTCCCCTGTTAACCTCACAGTGCCTTTGTTTATGACATCATTGTGCTCACCATGACAACAGACTGTGATATCACAAACAGTAATTATGTGGTTAGCAGGGGAGAGTCAGATAGATTTTTGAAAGAGTCAGTAAAATAACTGCTGCCTTACCTACAATATTTAGTAGACCAATGGCAGGGAAAAGTAAAAGACATAAATAACTAGAAAACAATCAAATTAAAACATAATTGGTATACATCTAGTGCTTTTAAGTTTTTTATTATAATTAAGAGTTGCTCTTTAAACTGAGTAAAGGAAATTGCTGAAGCACAGGGGTGACTTATTTACCTGTGTAAACTATTGGTTAAGTAAGTAAGTAAAACTTTATTTTTGAAGCGTTTTTCAAAGCCAAAGTGCTGTACAAACACATTAAAACATATAATTAAAATAAATACACAATCGTTTTTAAAATCCTTCAGGGTAGGCTTTACAATACAGATAAGTTTTGAGCTCTGATTTAAAACTCACGACAGTCAGGCATTCTCTTTTCCAATGAGGTAGAGAATTCCACAGGGAGGGGGCAGCATAAGAAAATGCACATGCCCCAGATGCTTTTAATCGGACCCTGGGAATCTCTAGCAATCCCTCGTTGGCAGATCGGAGTGAGCGGGAGGGGCAGTAGGGAGTAAAAAGATCTTGCAAGTACTGGGATCCCTGTTCATGTAGGGCTTTATAGGTCAGCAACCTGACCTTGAAGGTGATCAGCCACTGAACCAGCAGCCAGTTAACAACAAAGAAATAACGCTAGTGTTACAGTACATGACAATTTGAAAGTATAGTATTTGCCTTTATTTTAGTTCAAACCTAACATTTTTTTCCCATAGTGCTTTTTATTTATTTTTAAGAAAACAACAAAAACCTCATTTACAAAAGATAAGAGGTAAGGATATTCTAAGTGTAGCACGTCCTTTAACTTACAATCCAAAATACAGATAATTGTCTACTTAAGAGACCTAACAATTTCATCTAAGAGAGGAGACTGACTTCTAACTTAAGATGTTCCATACAATAAATAAAACATATTGGCCCAGATATTCAAAAGGGTTGCTCCATGCGCAACAGGGTTGCGCATGCGCAAGTCCTACATTGCGCCATTCTGCGATATTCAGCAGGAGGCAGTTGCTCCACTGGCAACAGGTTGCACAAAAGAGCAATGCAAATGAATGCATGCTCAACAGGAGGGGGAGGAACCATGCATAACCTCGCAACCCGGTATTCAGTGGGTTGTTTTAAGTTCTTTATCGCAACTCCCCAACCTGCGCCTGCATAACCTTGAGCCAAAAAAAAAAGGATCATGTTGAGGGCCACCCACAGGTGAGCTGCTGTATTGCAGGGCGCAACACAGCAGCTGCCACCCCTGGCTGGCCCCCAACTCGGTCCCTGTGCCCCCCCACCAGCCCGATCGCGGGCATAGAGTAACATGAACCCCCCCACACATCTCCCACAGCCCGATCGCGGGCATCACAGTTACAGAACCCCCCACACATATCCCACAGTCCGATTAAGTGGGCATAGAGTAACATGAACCTCCCGCCCACACATCTCCCACAGCCCGATCGCGGGCATCACAGTTACAGAAAGCCCCCACACATATCCCACAGCCCGATCGCGGGCATCACAGTTACAGAAACCCCCCACACATATCCCACAGCTTGATCGCGGGCATCACAGGTACATGAAACCCCCACACATATCCAGAGCCCGATTGCGGGCAATGACAGTTACATGAACCCCCAGCCACACATCTCCCACAGCCCGGTCGCGGGCAGAACGGTATGAACCCCCAAGTGCCCGATCGCGGGCAGAATGTAACCTCCCCCAACCCGAATATCTCCCTGGTGGTCCAGTGGACCATAAAGCCCGATCGCTGGCAGAATGTCACATCACAACCACCCCAAACATCTCCCTGGTGTCTAGTAGTCCCCCCCACCACCCATGAAGCCTCCACCCGCTCCCTCGCGCCGGCGGGTGACAGCATCCACCGGCCTGCCGCCGCCTCGGCATCACTGATCGATCTGATAGGCTGCACGCCCATTGGTGCAGAGCTACAGCCAATGGGCGTGCAGCCCATACCGCATATGACAGTCCAGATTTGTGAATGGAATCACACACTAGGGAGAATGATCCTGCTTCCAAACAAATTCACCTGGTGATGGCCTGCATAATTACAGTTGCAATTCCAAGGGACGTTGCCTGGCTGGGTTTCAAGATGAATGTTATGCATGTTTTCTCTACTTATGAAACGATCAATAAACTTTTAATTATAAAAGAAAGTGGAAAACTTGCTTTAAGCACCCGCTGAAAGGAGCAAATGGGACATTTCCATGATAAATTGCAAGGTAAACAATAACTGCACATCTCAAGGCTTACTCTGCAATAGGCTTAATGCTTATTCTGATGTGTGAATAATGGAATCTTATGTACCAAAATGTTTCAACAAAAAGAATGCTATGAAAAAGATGATGTTTGTGAGACTCTTTCTTTTTTGGCCCCTCCCATTCTCTGGTACCTCCCTCCCTCCTTCTGCCCTAGCCTAACGCTACTTCTGGTGGGTCATCTCACAGGCTTCTCTGTCCTTCTCCAGGAATCCTAGTTTGTCACACCACCAGATGCTCCCATTCTAATCCACCCAGGAGGCTCTCCTGCTGGAGAGGATGGACATGTTGTCATGGCGATGGGGAGAGCCTCTGATTCCACTGCTTTGCTTACAGTCACAGTCACAGGCTGGCCTCTTCTCATCCCAATTCCCTGTACCTTGCTTGGGGTAACAGCCAGAGCAGATGTAAAAAAGGGCATATTTTAGACGGGGGCATCATGTTGGTCTTCCTATTGGTCGTCAGACGGTTGAGCGCCATCATCAAGGGTTGTGAATCTTTTTCATTTTTTTATAGCATTTAATATAGCATTTATCATATACACTGTGTCCCAAAGTGATTTACAAAGACATGCATTAGATGCTGGTAGTGCAGGGGCTGTCTGGTATACACGCAGCAGCTACTGAGTGCTAATATGCACCGTGCAGCCATGTTGAATTTCCTGTTTAACAGATGGGGCCTCAGTTTAACGCTCATCTGAAGGATGTCACCTCAGCAGTGCTGCACACCTCTAGTGCAACGCTACAGCATCGTGCTGGGTATTAGCCAGAGTACCTAGACTGGAGCCCATGACAACCATCTGGTCTTCCTGATCCAGAGGCAAGAGTGCTACCAGCCGAGTACTGTCGTGTCTCACGAGTCTATCTCAGCGCTTGAAGTTTTAGTAAATAAATAAATCAGCATACAGAAAGATGCCATTCCCTGGCTGAAATAATAAAGAGTTTGTACTGGTTTCTCTCCCTCTGGGGCATGGGTATACTTACTGTAAGTCAGCTGTTTGAGAGTATAGGTCAGCCTGCAGTTCCTCCTGTGTGTAGTCTCCAAAGAAACATACCTTAAGAAAAACTGTCTGCGTTATCCCACAGAACTTGCCACAGGCTTCTGGTCCAGAGTTGGAAAAGAGAACAGTGTGTGCTTTGATCCTGGCATAAGCCACGCGCTTTTCTCCACAAAGCATCCAGATGACCACATCGGGCATACTGTCCTGGGGCTGAAAATCACAGTGAGGAACAGAAGAGATTAACATTAGGGGGTGAGAAGTGGACCAAATGTGTAACAAGCATCCCAGATGTGTAGACACCATCTTCAGAGACACAGCTATCATCCCCAGATACACAACCATCGTTCACAGAGGGATAACCATCATCCATTCAGGTGTAGCTATCATCCGCAGAGGGATAACCATCATTCATACAGGTGTAGCTATCATCCGCAGAGAGATATAGCTATCCTCCAAAGAGGGATAACCATCATTAATAGAGTTGTAGCCCTCACCCATGTGTGTAGCCATCATCCCCAGAGATATAGCTATCATTGCTAGAGGTGTAGCTATCATCCCCAGATGTGTAGCTATTATCCCAGATGTAGCGGTCATCCCCAGAAGTATAGCTGTCATCCCCAGTGGTATAGCTGTCATTTCCACATTAGCACTCGTCCCCAGCAATATAGCTATCATCCCCAGATAGAAACAGACAGCGATGGCAGAAAAAGACCAGAGGTCCATCCAGTCTGCCCAAGTTCCCTATAATCCCTGGAACCTACTGTTCCTCCAGGGCACTAACCCTCCCTGTCCTCTCTCTGTTCTTCTCCTTGGTTCTGTCGCCTCTGGTAACTACTATTCCCTTCATTATGTCCCAGCCCTACTTGAATCCCCTGACTGTTTTTGTGCCCCCCACTTCAGCTGGCAGACTGTTCCAAAGTTCCACCACCTTTTCTGTAAAGTAGTACTTCCTCACATCTCTGCTGAACCTACCTCCTGTCACTTTCCATTCATGTCCATGTGACTGTGAATTGGTAGTCAGGCTAAATAGTTCCCCACAATTCACTTTGTTAATTCCTTTAAGGAACTTGAAGGTCTCCATCATATCTCCCCTCTCCCTTCTGGTCTCCAGAGTACATATTTAGTGCCTTGCGGCGCTCCTCATAGGATCTGCCCTGCTGGCCTTGAATCTAATGTTACTCTGTGCTGCACTGTATCCAAACTATCCTTATCCTTTCTGAGGTGAGGACTCCAGAACTGGGTGCAGAACTCTAGGTGAGGCCTCACCAAGGGTCTATAGAGGGGAAGTATTACCATGCATTAATATTACTATCATCCCCAGATGTGTAGCTATCATCCCCAGCAGTATAGCTGTCATCCTCAGATGTGCGGCTATCATCCTCTAGATGTGTTGCTATCACCCCCAGCAGTAAACTTACCATCTCCAGGTGTGTAACTATCATCCCCAGAAGTAGTTATCTCCAGATGTGTTGTTATCATCCCCAGCAGTAAAGTTACCATCCCCAGATGTGTTGCTATCATCCCCAGCAGTAAAGTTATCATCCCCAGCTGCATTACTGTCATCCCCAGCAGTAAAGTTATCATCTCCAGACATTTTGCTATTATCCCCAGAAGTAAAGTTATCATCTCCAGATGTGTTGCTATCACCCCAGCAGTAAACTTACCATCTCCAGATATGTAACTATCATCCCCAGCAGTAGTTATCTCCAGATGTGTTGCTATCATCTCCAGATATGTTGCTGTCTCCCCAGCAGTAAAGTTATCATCTCCAGATGTGTAACTATCATCCCCAGCAATAAAGTTATCTCCAGATGTGTTGCTGTCATCCCCAGCAGTAAAGTTGCCATCTCTAGATGTGTTGCTATCATCCCCAGCAATAAAGCTACCATCTCCAGATGTGTTACTATCACCCCAGCAGTAAAGTTATCATCTCCAGATGTGTAACTATCATCCCCAGCAGTAAAGTTGTCTCCAGATGCGTTGCTGTCATCCCCAGCAGTAAAGTGGGTTGGCATGGCCCTCCCATTCCAGCAAAATATTGTGTATGGGTAAATGTGTTTCAATTCTGCTACAACCCAGCATTCCTAAAGTTTTAAATGCTTTTTCAACTTTTCAAACAATTTGCATTTCAGACAACCAGAACTACTTTATAAGGGTGCAGGTTTTTTCAAACCTGTGATCCCGGACTCAGAGACCAGCTTACCTGCTGCTACTGTGATTAACCTCTCATGGCAGGAGCCTTTGGGGGTGGCACTCTCCACTTACGTTTGAATTTGGTGTAGGCATGGGCAGGTCTGTCATGCCAGCAGATGGTCACCCAAGGGCCCAAGTATGCCAAAAGGGGACGTCATCCCATCGGGTTTGACATTTTTCCTTCATTCTCCCACCGCGCTAGACACCCAGCAGCAACTTGCTTGCATAAGCATGCAATGGGCATGCACACAGCTACATCTGGGATGTGTCTCCCCCACCCAACACTGCCACTCTACATGTTCTCACCCCCTGAATTCCCCCAGAAAGCACTATAGCAGTGAAAGACTGGCAACCCCTCACTCTGCAGATGTAAGTGTCCTGTGGAATGCTCAGAGCTCCTCTTCTTGTCAGCCCTCTCGTGACAGCGCTACTGTTGCACCGTGGGGCGGGCCTAGGGAAAATTAATTTAAAGGACAAGGTTTATGTTTTAATGCACATGTTTTAGTTGGGGTTGTTATGCAGCTGGGATGTGCTGTTGGCAACTTGGATTTTCTTATAATCCATAACGAGAGCCCTGCCCTTGAAAATAGTTCAAGGTATTTGAAATGTAAAGAATTTGCATTCAGTAAGCACTAAATAAATATGCAAAATAAATGCAAATTTGCAAGCTTGAAAACAAAAAGCTTTTAGAACCTTTCTGGGTTATAAATAGACCCAGGCTAGATTCGCTCCTCCCTGTGTTCAGAAGAACTGCCCACCTCTTCCGTCACTGCAGCAATCCTCTCCACCCACTCCTCCATCTCTGGAATCATGTCTACTGGCACATCTGGAGCCTGCTCCTTCATCTTCTGTGCCGAGCTGGCTATCTGTTGCAGGAGGAGGATACGAAGTTTTCGGATGTGATGGTCCAGAGCCGTTGCATCTGCTTTGCCTTCTAAACTGGGGAGAGGCTTCCTGTAAGGAAAACAGACACACAATCCAGTATAACAAATCCCAGCTGAGGTAGGTGCCAGCTGTTTGTAATAAACGCAGGGAGGTGCCAGCTGTTTATAACAAAACCCAGCAGAAGATGGTGCCAGCTGTTTGTAACAAACCCCAGCAAAGGGAGGTAACAACTGTTAGCAATAAACCCAAGCAGAGGGAGGAACCAGCTGTTTGTAACAACCCCCAACAGAGGGTGGTGCCAGCTGTTTGTAACAAACCCCATAACAAACCCCAGCAGCAGGTGGCACCAGCTGTTTGTAACAAATCCAAGCAGAGGGAGATGCCAGCTGTTTGTAACAAATTCCAGCAGAGGAAGGTGCTACCTGTTTGCAACATACCTCAGTAGAGGGAGATGCCAGCTGTCTGTAACAAACCAACAGCGAGAGGAGCCAGCTGATTATAACAAACCCCAGCAGAGGAAGGTGCCAGCTGTTTGTAACAAACCCCAGCAGAGGGAGTTGCCAGCTATTTGTAACTAATCCCAGCAGTGGGAGGTGCCAGCTATTCCCCTTCTCTTTTCCCTGGGTCGCACCTGAAAATGAGCCATGGCTCAGTGTGCCTCTCCCAGTCACAAGCTTTTAAATGAAATAAATAAAAATAAATACATTTGTAACAATCCCCAGCAGAGGGAGGAGCTGAACACACAGCCAGTTGATCCCTTCCACTTCCCGACCTCATGCTCAAATGTTTTGTAACATCTAATTATGGAGAGTGGGGGACATTTTGAAAATGACTTTATATATGTTTAAGCAACCTTTGATATCAGTGAAAGCTACTGCAGTAGATTTCATTTATATGAAAGGTTAAAAGTCTACAAAATCATTTGCAAAATTTCCCCCATAGTCTTCAACGTGTCGCGTCCTCACGCTTTCCCTAGTTAGACGTCACAAAATGTCAGAACATGGGGGTGGGGCTGGCAGACTGGGAAGTGGAGGGGATAGGCTGTCTGTCTGTTTGGCTCAATTTATAATCCCTTCCCTCCCGAAGGGAATAACATTAAAAAATTCAAGTTATTGCTCTGAGGACTTTCACTAGCATCAGGCAATGGGCTATGGCTTTAAAAAAATCCCTCATCATAATCTCAGAATAGTTCCTTTAAGAGAAGATGGGCATAGGCCCTGCTCTTTCAGGCACAACAAATATTCAAGAATGTCAGAAACTGAAGGAAGACTGAAGCCGTGACTATCCCATTATCAGGTCGGGGAGGCAGGAAACCAGGGCAAACATGGAGGAAAAAATTAATTATTTAAACCTGATCGATTGACATGGTCAGTATAAAATGCACCCTTTTTAATTACTTATTTCCCCCCTACCAGGGAACACTGTTGTACCAACCCTAGTACCCCTCCAAAATCTGGATGGGGTAGCTGGTCATCTGTTGGACCTTCTTCGAGGGTATCTACCCTGTAGAGCCACCCACACTGGACTGTAAGCTAGCAGCATCAGGACCTCACCCAGTCTGTTGAGTTCTGACCACAGTACCACTGCATCAGCTAATGATCACATCAACCCATCTGAAGGAACTTCAGCAAGAATCCGTCACCTACCCGCAGTCTATCAGTAAGTTGTTTATAAGCATGTTCCAGCTCTCATATAGTGCAGTACCTTCCATGTTCTGGGCAGACTTCAGAGCTGCTAAGTTCACTTTCTAACAAATAAAACAAAGCATCTTAGTTCTTTTAATGTCACAGTGTATTCATCCAGGTTATCTCAGCTGAGATGCAAAACACCTTGCTTTTAGTAGGGTCCTGCTTTTATCTAGTTTGACAGCATGGAGGCCAGAACCACAGGGAGGTCAACTGACTTGCTCAGGGTCACACAGTATGGCAGTGGCTGTGGTGGGGGATCCTGGTCCTCATTTCTGTGCTCTAACTGGTGGTTCACACTGTCTCTATTTGGCAACTTACAGACCTGATATAGCAAGCCATGCCATCCAAGTACTGTCAGATTGAAGTGTGGTGACAAATGATAAAGAAGGGATAGGCCACGGGTTACAGACCATTGGTGATATGCCACTGATTACAGACGTGCTGACAGGCCAGTGGTGAAAGGCCACTGGTGATGGATCAATAGATATAGCCCACTAGTTATAGGGTATTGGCGATATATAAGCCAAGTGTGACAGGTCACTGGTGATAGGTTAATGGTGATAAGCCAGTTGTGATAGGTCACTAGTACTAGGTTAATTGTAATAGGCCAGTTGTGATGGGTCACAGGTGATAGGTTCACAGTGACAGGTCACTGATGATAGGTTAACAGTGATGGGCTAATGGTAATAGGCCACTGAACATTGTTAACCAAACTGGTCCAGTTGAACCACAGCAAAACATCTCTGACACCTGGGAGACCCATGATTGCAAGTGGGCTCTGATTTCTGCCCTGTTTCCAGCAAAGGACAATGCATGTTATGGAGGTAAGGTGCTTGCCTTTTTTTTTTGAGGGGGGGGAGATGCTGTGTAGCAACTACCTCTCATACTACAGGTTCAATGCATGGTGACAATGTTGTCATTAGTAAAGGCTGCTCAACCCATTCTTCCAGATACAGGACAAATAGTGTTCATGTTGAATCTAATGTTAGGGGGAATCTCAGAGAAAAAAAAATATTTTATGCCCCCCTTTGGTTCCGATGTCATCCGCCATAATGATTGGGATCACCCTCGCTGCACTCTCCCTTCAGCTGGAGGACAGGCAAGCTGCAGCCTTCACAGCTCATCCCCCGCTAGTCTCATCTTGGGATTTTGTGACTCCAACATGAATGTGTTTCCAGCACCACTGGGCCAGCCATTACAATGTGAATATGATCCACAAAAGAATGCTGACCCACTGGGGGGGGGGTTGAGGAGTAGTGGGGTGATCCAGAAACAGGGGTCAAACATGCACATAGCCCCACAGGGACTTTTTTAGGTTTTAATTGGACAATATGATACAAACCGTCCTAATTCTCTTCTGAGAATGGCACAGAAAAATTGCTAGTCTGAATCCTCCAGGTCTATCTGTCATTACCCAATGCATGTAAACATGGAAATTATTTATTTCAAAAGGTTGACCAGGAAAAACATACTGAGCTGGTAACAGCTCATTTCCAGATGTGTCTATGGGGTGGGGTGGAGAGAACAGAACCAACTCCAAAAACCAAGAGTGAGACTACATCTCAATACCTGTTTCCTTATTTAACAGGCCTCTGTGCAACGTTTCGTCACTAAGTGGCTTAATCATGTATGGTGCTCTTTATCTAGATCATAGATACTCTGTTCAAATACTGATCATCTTCTGGAGTTTTTATCTTCTCATGGGCATCTCAGGTGCTCTGCCTGGCTCCTGGTGTCATGCCCACAGGCTCTTGGTGGAACATCATCCAGTGAGCAGAATGACGTCCCACTAAGACCAAGAGCTGGGCAGAGCATCTGAGATGCCCATAAAAAGATAAAAACCCCAGAAGATGATCAGTATTTAAACAGAGTATCCATGATCTACATAAGGAGGACCATGCATAATTAAGCCATTTAGTGGCGAAACATTGCATAGAGGCCTGTTAAATGAAATAAAGGGAATGGGTACTGAGATGAAATCTCAGGCTTGGTTTTTGCACTTCTGACATAGTTGCAGAATTGGCGGACTGCCTCAGTAAACAAAGCAACATAGTTTCTAAGGAGAAATGGGGCACACCTGGAATAGTCACGTTGTGGGGAGAACAGTAACAATATAACAAGGTGTAACAAGTGCAATAAATTACCATTTGTGCAAAAGGCAAACACCAGGTGCAGAAAAACACCACACAGTCAGGCGCATTGGGTTTGTAAACTATGCAGATGAACAGTAGGCAATGTCAAGTACAGCGTAGGGTCAGTAGCTGTAAATAGGAGAGGGGGTAATGTAGGTAAGGGGGAATACACTAGCGCAAGTGTGGAGCAGAGGAAGAGCAGTGGCTGAAGGGAATGGAAATGCTGCATTTTAACAAACAACAATTATAATTAAAGAAATCGGTCCATGACACTCTAAAAGCCCAGTGCTAAACAACAAAAATAAACCAATGTCACATCAAGGCTGAGAGTGAAAAAGTGTGCGTGCAGGAGCCCCCCGATGAAGCCTTTATGTAAAGTGAAGAGCCTGGGAGGTGGAGTATTGTGTTGGCTGCTTCTCCAGCGAACAGCAGGGACACTTTTTTACCACCAGTTTTGATGTGTTATTGATCTATTTTAGCCATTTAGTCAGGACTTTTAGAGTGCGAGGGGTTGATTTGTTTAATAGTGTTGTTTGGGGTTAGCCACCCTACCCGCAAGCACCTGAGTAGTTGTACGGTGTGACCCCAATAAACTGGGTTCTGTTTGGAAAAATTACAAACCTGGATGAGATATTTTTTTTAATCAAGTCATTTACCTCCCCATGCCCCCCCCCCCACACACACACACTTCTCTGACTTCCAACGGTGCCCTCCTTTCCTTAACAGCTCCACATCTGGTGAGGAAGAGGAGAGTCAGGGCAGGGCCCAGGAGTACCACAACTACTGCCATTCTGATGGTGTCAGGAGGGCTTTCCTCCTTTTTTAAATTTTGTGCCACAAGGATATGGTCCTACTCAGGCATGGGCTTCCCTGCAAACCCACCCCCCTCTTTGAGGGTATGGGTGAAAACTGGACCCCTGGAAACAGACCAGATCAGTAAAAGCTGGACTGACCCGTCCCATCTGACCAGCCAGACTGGGCACAAGTTGCACACATTTTGCCAGTCTGGTCAATGTGTGCCAATCCAGTTTTTACTGATCTAGTCCGGGCTACTATGGTTCTAATGATCTGGTTTTCACCCATGCCATGAACATGGTGGAAACTGTATTGCCAGAACCAGACAGGACTGTCAGACAGGCTCATCTTCTCAAAATGGCTGGACTGGCAAAATTCATGCAAATTGCACCCAGTTCAGCTGGTTCGGTTGGACAGGCAGGTCTGGCTTTTACCAATCTGATCATTCCAGTTCTGGTGGTCTGGATTTGACCAATCCCCCTCCTCCTTTGGTGCTGCACAATGTCCTCTGACAGGGCCATGCTAGCTGCAGCATCTGATGCATTGCTGTTCACAAAAGATCAGGCTTGCTGGCCCACTGAGATGGGCCTCTGTGGAGGAGGGCATCGGCATCCCTCCTCATCAGGCAGTGACACACTGTACTCGCAGCACTTCTCTCAGCCCTGTCTGCTGGGATCCCAGCACCCAAGTTCCCTCCCAAACATGGGTCACCTGCATGGTAGCATGCCACTGGGCCACCAGCCTGGATCACCTGCATGGTAGCGTGCCACTGGATAACCAACCCGGGTCACCTGCATGGTAGCATGCCACTGGATCACCAACCCAAGTCACCTGCATGGTAGCATGCCACTGGATCACCAACCCAAGTCACCTGCATGGTAGCATGCCACTGGATCACCAACCCAAGTCACCTGCATGGTAGCATGCCACTGGATCACCAACCCAAGTCACCTGCATGGTAGTGTGCAACTGGGCCACCAACCCAAGTCACCTGTATGGTAGTGTGCCACTGGGCCACCAGCCTGGATCACCTGCATGGTAGCGTGCCACTGGATAACCAACCCGGGTCACCTGCATGGTAGCATGCCACTGGATCACCAATCCAAGTCACCTGCATGGTAGCATGCCACTGGATCACCAACCCAAGTCACCTGCATGGTAGCGTGCCACTGGGCCACCAACCCAAGTCACCTGCATGGTAGTGTGCCACTGGGCCACCAACCCAAGTCACCTGCATGGTAGTGTGCCACTGGGCCACCAACCCAAGTCACCTGCATGGTAGGGTGCCACTGGATCACCAACCCAAGTCACCTGCATGGTAGGGTGCCACTGGATCACCAACCCAAGTCACCTGCATGGTAGCGTGCCACTGAGCCACCATGCGACTACAGCAGAGGGATGTATCGGTATGTCAGAAAGCCAAAGAATCAAGCCTACATTTGATGATCTGATTGTTTTTTGTTTCTGTTTTATATCCCCTTACCTCAAGGCCCTCCTTATCTCAGAATTTCCTAGACACCTCCTGATCCCCCAACCTCCTCCATCTACACCACTCACCTCCATTGAGCCTTGGATGTACCCCCAGGTGGGGATCATGGTGGGGGATGTATCCCTAAGCTTTTGCAGGTTTTGTCAGGTGGTGTCAGTGTGCTGGGGAGGCAGAGACTTGGACATACTTGCACCTTCATCGCAAAGGTGCTGGGGCTGTGCTTTTTTCCAGTTTCCTCCTCCCAGCCCCTGAGGATGTCACATGCATGGATGATAAGGCATGCCTGCATATGCTGTGCATGCACACCGATGTCAGCGATGTCCCCACCCCCCCTCCATCCTTCAGCCACACTACTGCAGTACTGCCACCTGTGTGAATTTAGGTGGTAGAGGACGGAACTCTCCCTTCCCAGAGGAAGAGAGCATCCCCCATGATGCTCAGTTCTCCTCTCTCTGGTTGGCCCCCAATGACCTGAGCTCCTTCCTGAACTCGTGTCATCAGCATTGTGAGTGATAGCAATACCACTGCTCCAGTGGGCTAGCTGATCGGATTACTTTGGGGAGTGGCCTATGTGCTGCAGAATGTCAAGGTTTGCTTTACCATCAATCAGCCAATCAATTAATTAGTCAATCAATCATTTTATCTGCAGTTTGAAAACCAGAAAGCGACTGAGCCAATGCTTATTTACAATGGAGTCCTTACCAATCAGCAAAAACCACGATGATGTGCGAAGGCAATAATGGTGCAGCTGTTACTTCAGAGAACATGCAGTAAAGGGCACTCACCAGCCTTTCCAGTGTGTGCAGCATCTGGTTCAAGGCGTCCAATCGGTGGCTGATGTTCTCCCAGTATGAGGTTATTGCAACCACTGGCTTGGTGTCATACCAGGGAAGGTAGTAGTAGTGGTTACCTGGAACAGTGCAGGGGGCACAGCTTAGTGTTTCCAGGCTTATTTCAAGGTCTCAAGTTTCAGAAGTTATTTGTCATAGTCATAGTACTATATAGAGATGGGGGGGTGATCAGGCCTCTTATATTTACTTTTCTGGGACCCTATGCATCAATGGGCATGATACGCACTGGTAAGAGCTCGTACTGGGCTGCACAACTATGTCACACATACCTGGCCCCTGCCAGATGCACAGGGCCAGGATGCATGGCCCCCAGATGGCCTGATGCGCATCTGCATAGGTCTATGCATGGGGTGGGGCCAGCCGGCACACCAGACATGGGCTTCCAATTGGAAACCCCACTGACTCCATTGTGGATCTAGAGCAGGGGATCATGGGACATCATAGCCCACATATAGATTGCTATGTCACCCTCAGATCACCTTCAATATTTCTTTTTGCTGCAAACTTTGCTCCCCAGCCAACATTCAATCCCAGCCCTCAGTGGCATGGAGGGCTGTGATCTGTGGCAGCAGAGCACCGTGTGGCCTCCAGTTGGAGGATGCACATCCATTACGGCAGCCTACTAACGTGGCACAGCATACATGGCATTGTGTATGATACACTCTGCTGGCCCTCCACAGGCATACCCACTCCCCAGTACAGGCCTGGACTGGCTGTGCAGATGCATGGGACCTGGTGCTGATGGCCTCAGGCAGGGATGTGCAGCGGACATCCACCATTCACGCAGGACACTTGAGATGTGCATATCCAAGTTCTACAAGCTGCGTATTGGGACGTATAGGGCCAGGATACCATTGTTCATGGGGCCTTAAGTCAGTATCAGCCGACTCAGCCAATCAGATCCCTGATCAAGTGCGCCCTTATCAGGCTACAAAGGCACACTGGGTATGCAAATGAGCTTCAGACTAACATTCACTTTGTGTACATTTTGTCAGAAGCTAAGTTCAAAGCAACTAAAAATGTTATCAAGCTCCCGGCTCATTCAGAAAATGAGTTCAAGTTAAAGCGGAGGGTGGTTACTACTGAGCCGCCCCTGTAACATCACTTGAACAGCCAGCCAACGTCTCCATTCTGCTGCTGTACATACGTTTTTATTCCGTACTTATTTCGAAGTTTAACTTTGCAAAATGTTGGCAAATGTGGAAGCGGAGGTGGTTTCCCGTGCAGCTCGATTAGGCGCCACCCAAGACTTATGGGTAAACTCCCCTTGTTAGTGATGCTGATCCCACTACTGCTGTATTAAACACAGCAGGGAGTGCTAGATTTAAGTTTTTAAGGTATTGGCGAGAAGGCTACTGTTTAAAAGTATGCTTAAAACTAGTTTTAAACATAAACCACTCAAGCTTTGATATAATGGTTTATGATGCATCATACACCTCAGGTGCATAAAAAGGCTTGCTACAGACCCCTCCACATGCTGAGATACAGGTCCTCTAGCGGTCACGGCCTAAATCTCAGAAGTCAAAACCACTCATCCACTTAAAACTCAGATTATTGCTTACCATCAAACACGGCCCGGCTGTACTGTGTGGTGGATGCAAGGGGCTTGCAGGTCACGTCAAACTTGTTCCCATAATTTCCGATGCTGACCTCAAACTGGATGAGTTCCTTCATTTCGGGGAGCATGGTGGCGGTGTAAAACATGACGCTGAGGCAGAACTTGCGCTGGACCAAGAATCTCTACGAGACGGAAAGAAACCCTGTTATTTAGGGATGTTAGAGACAGAACAGACTTGCATTCCATCTTGCCCACCCCACAGGTCCACAGAGTTCATATATAAAGGCCTTTTGCTTTATAGGATTACTACGCTTCAAATCAAACATATGTGTATGCCCCATTCTGCCAGTCCATTTTAGTATTCCGTCGAGGTTCAGAGGATGCATGCATCGTGCTCTTTGCTGAGGCTTCTGGAGACTATTCTAAAGATTGTTATGAAGTCTATTCTGGCAAAATGGTCTAAACCTAGTAAATGGTAGACAGTGTAAGCAGTAAGGCATGATGGGACAGGCATTATGCTAATCTATTCGCACATCCGGGGGCCTTAGGCCCCTGGTACTGTGGTTAGATCAGCAAAATGCACCTCCCCCAAAAGTGTCTTATTGCATGTATAAGATGGGGAAATTGAGAAAATTAAAAAAAAAAGCTTTTTTAATCAGATGTTTGAAAGTAGTCCCTCCTACTTTCAAACATCTGTTTTTTTATCTAGATTTTATTCGACTTTTCAATAAAAAAAAAACATTTACAAATTAACAACAGAGAAGCAAAAAATGTTATGAACAGTAAATTAAAAGAACATCAGATATGAGCTTAACATTTATAATGAAAGTATTAACAATACACATACACTATTAATGGTGCCATGATGCACTGAAAAGAAAGAACTAATTATTTCAATTCTGAACAAGCTATTTAGTTCTGTTTCTGTGTGTACAATGAATTAAAAAAAAACTAATAAATAGCTAAACAGATAAATAACTAAATAAGCTCTATATGTACTATGAAATCAAGTCATTTTACTCACCAAGCTTAATTTGTAATCATCTTAACTTTCTCTCTGTAAAATCTCACAAATGTTGCCCTATCTTTTATCGTAAACTAGTGACCTGAAGCACTCCACACAGTGCAAGAAAGTAGCAGCAAAGACAAACAAGATGCTGGGATGCATATCTAGGGGGTCAGTAGTAGGAGAGGAGAGGTTATACTGCCCTTGTACAGGTCACTGGTAAGGCTTCATCTAGAGCATGGAGTTCAGTGCTGGTGCCTGCACCTCAAAATGGACATTAACCTGCTAGAGAAGGTCCAGAGGAGGGTTATAAAGATGTTAGCCAGTCAGCAGGGTAAGGTATATGAGGAGAGATTGAGGACACCGAACATGTACTCCCTGGAGGACAGGAGAGAGCAGGGGGACATGTTGGGACCTTCAAGTACTTGAAAGGGATAAATAAGGTTGATAAGGAGAGTTTCTTTAAGCTGAGTAGCAACCATAACATCAGGGGGCACAGTCTTAAGCTGGAGGGTGGGAGGTTTAGGAGGGAGGTCAGGAAGCACTTCTTCATGGAAAGGGTGGTGGACACTTGGAATGCACTGCCGGAAGAGGTCATCTCGTTGAAGACAGTGGGCAGCTTTAAGAGAGGCTGGGATAAGCATAGGGGGAAAGTAAGGATTCTGGGTAGGGAGAATGGGAGGAATGGGGAGGCAGGGAGGACAGGGACATTAGCTGAAGCTGTGTACCCTGCAATACGAGCAGACTAGATAGGCCAAATGGCCTTCTTCTGTTGGCTACTTCATATCATTGTATGTAAACATTTTCTGATTAATGGTATTGTAGAGAATTTTCTCATATTCAAGAATACTAAGGGAAAAGAAACTTGATTACATGGTTAGTGGGAAAAAGAATGTAATAATCCTCAGGACCAGTGGGGTGGGGCAGAAATATGGGGGAACTTTAAAAAATTTCATAAGCTAGATTGCCACAAATGTACACAGGTACATATTATGAATAATTTGTACTGGACACCAGCAAAGCAAACAGCATTTACGAATAACATGAATGGCACTTGCTTTAGGTGCGAGGCATGTAAGGGATCTCTAGTTTATATGTTGACAAGTAGATGTTTTCTGGTGCAGAATTAGCCACTACTAAGCAATTTAAATCACAAATTGTAGTGAGAAAGAAATAATGTAATCTACTGGGAATTGAACCCAGGCCCCCGGAATAACATCCCAGTGCTCTAACCTCTGAGCTACAGGTGCACATGGCTGGACCTGGAGTTCCTGGACACACTTCTTTGTTCACATATTAGGTGAACCCCACATTCCTAAGGCAGCATCTTTAACCATTCAGCTAAAGGGACATTCTCCCCAGCTGGAAGGGTAGAGCTCTTCTGACTTTCATCTGCGCAGTCACAAGTGTGGAAGGAGGGAAATATAAAAGGAACATTTAAATAATTTGTTTGCTCTTTTTATTTTGAGTGAGTTTTATTTTAGGGCCTTGATGATTTTTGTAGTGGGTGGCAGCTATGATAACGGCAATCAGGAATTAAAAAAAAATGCATTGATATTGTTACTGACGTGTCCCCAATGTGTAATACCCTTTGCTTTACATGGATGCTTCATGCCAGAGGTATGCATTCTATGAGTGTTAAAAAAGTGTTAGTGTGACCGCACCAGGAAACAGCCATGCTTAGGTCAGAGATAGCATAAACAAACAAAGAGAGGAGACCAGCACCACTACCTACTCAGAAGACGACCTTTGTGAAAGCACGGTGTGCGAAACGCATCAGGTGATGTAGTACATGCATGACAAGGAAGTTGTTGGTGGAGCAGGGTGGCGTTGGTTCTTTTGGCTTATGGACTTTATCAAATAAAGGATTTGAACTGAATTGAAACTGGACTGAGTTCATCCATTATCCTGTCGAGTTCACACACTTCAGTGGCTTTTCATTCAGTTGGCATATGTTTTACTGAACGGCATAATTCCGTCTTCTGCATAGGCAGTGGTGCTGGTCTCCTCTCTTTGTTTGTTTATTCTATGAGCGTTACCCGATAATTTAACAATCAAAAATATCAACTATCCATAATAACAATTATAACAAAATCGTAGTGCTTAAGAATTGGGCTAATTGTCATAAACATACATATAATGAATGCCACAGGAATGTATGACAAGCTTTCAAACATCTGTCTATCCACACATTCAATAGATGGAATGTTCATTTAACATGGAATGCAAGAATTCAGACTTCTGCAGAATTCTACTGGCTGAATGTTCAACTCCCCACACAAAACACACACACAACAGAAGGCCTTAGTAAATCCAGGGACTCATCTGTATCTGGTGCAGGGCAGGCAACAACAAAGAGTTCTCTGGTAGCCAAATAAGGATGGGGTGGTGAATGGGCAACGGTCAGAAAAGAAGCTTCAAAAAAATAAAACTGTGAGTAGTGTTTGATTTAAAAAAAGGTATGTGTGGAAGGAAGAAAATATAAAAGACAAGAGCATTTGTTTGCTATTTTTATTTTGAGGGATTTTACGGCCTTGATGATTTTTGTCGTGACTAAAGGTGGCGGCCATGAGTGTAATGACAATCAGGAATTTTTAGAAACGCATTGATATTGTTAATGTGCTGCGTCCTGACTACCAACACTTTTTTACCTGCTCATTAGACAGATCTAAAACACGTGTGCCAACCAATCAGGACGCAGGATTGTCCCCATCCATTTTATAACCAGTGCTCCTGAGACAGCACAGTGGAGGTGGCCTATATGCCATCCCTCTATGGTCCTAGAACAGAAGGCACACGTCTTTGTGAAGTGTTCCATCTGAGAAAATGGCGGTTTGTGCAAAGCAGCATTGTTTAAGAGTGACTGCGCACAGCAGAGACAACACATGGCGGAGTAACTGAAACAGCAAGAGAGACCTCTAGTGGTGCTCCATGTGACTGCACACATGAAAGTCATAAAACAGCTCTACCCTCCCGGCTGGGGAGAAGGTGCCTTTAGCTGAATGGTTGGAGCTGCTGCCTTAGGAATGCTGGGTTCACCTAAGAGCTGGAGGTGTTTGTATTCTTAAGTAAATTTAAACATGGAGGGGTCAAGACAAGGAATCCAAGGCAATAAGCTACCACACAGGCAAGTAAGGATGCTAAGGCACTGCTGCACTCTTCAACAGGCTGCCTCGCATGTCCTTTAGGTGAGAGGATCTGCTACAATACCCTAAAGACACAATAAGTAACACTTATGACGAGTATAGAAATGCCTGAGTGTTTGTATTAGTATTTTATCATTTGGCTTATTTATGCAATATAAACAACAGAGGTTAGCAACTGAAAAAGTGGAGTGATCAATTTTCTCAAAACCTTTGTGTGAGGACATCTTGTGACTGAAAGAAGTCCCCAAGCACATGTACTGTAGATCTTGGTGCCGATTAGTGGACTCATTGCCAACAATTTATAACACCCAAACATGTCTCTGAAGCAACAGATAGTGTTAAAAAAATATTTTTATATACAGTGGCTGGGCTGTTGCTACACGAGCAATGCAAGTGCATCTCAGCTTTTGATTTAAAGAGGCACCCACAGCCATCTCGCACGCACAGCCAGTTACCTGTGCTCTCCTTATATTAACTAGCACTGCTGTGGTTTGCCATTAGTCAGCAGCACTAATTAGCATAGTAAGAGCACAGGAAGATGACTGGCACATGCGAGATGGCTGCAGTAAGGAAAACATTTGAATTATGTGGCAAAACCCTAGTCAGGTGCATAACGATTGACCGGTGAGGGTGCTGGTTTGTGTGCTGTTTTACTTTATAGTTTTACTTTAAAGTTTAATTAAATGATTGGTGAGATCACGCATGCATGGGATAGACAGAAGGCAACCCTAGTAGGAGGAAAGAGAGGATAAGCTGTTGATCATTACGATCAGGAGTTTTAAGTAAGTAGGGAAACGGGCAGACAAGGTGGGCCAGGCGGTCCTCCTCTGCCATCAAAATCTATCTTTCTATATGTTTCTATGTTTAATTAGCGATGCTATAGGTGCTTTATATGGTAATGGCATTATTCTACAGTTACACATGCCCTGGAGTGCCTTATTATGGTTATAAAATGGTTCCCCTGATTTTTTTGATTTTTTTATAAATCTGTTTATTGAATTTTTATAAAACAGTACAATCAGGTACATCACAGATAGCAGCAGCTCATAATATTCTCCAATTAGATCATAATAATACAAAGAGAACATGCAATTTATCAGATATGCTGCGAATATTCAATCTGATAGCTGCCCATTACAATAAACCTAGACTCTCCTGCACCTCATCAAAATGACTGATTCTTATTTTAAGAACGGAGTAATGAGGTTCAGAAAGCATTTCTGATCTGTGCTGTTTTGCTGGAAAAATGCACAGTCATGTGATCACATCTGACCAATCACAGGTCTTGGTTTCTCTCTTACCCATTTTATATTACCACACCCCCTGAGCAGACCTGAAGCCCACTATATGCTACATCCCTACCTCCACATTTGAAACAGCATCAATTGCTAAATTCTCAACTTCCTGTTCGGGGCGTTCTGCTGGGTCGGTAAGCAGCTCCACTAAAAGCCGTCCTCTGTAGGCAACCCCTTCCCCCTGGGAGAGAAGAAAAGAAAAAGAATCAGACTATAAACTCTGAACATTTCTCTCTGGCAAAAGGCAAAACTGTGTAGATGACAATGTGCAAGATTTGTAATGGTCCTGCTGACAGGCAGTGTGAGTCTCCGTGTTTATTGGAAAGCTACTGTTGTGAACACTAAGGCCAACAATAATGTCAGGTAATGTGTACAGTGTCATTTACAATGACAGGATGTTCTAATTTTGTTATACTAGAGAGAGGAGTGATGAGTGAAGATATGCAGTAATCATTGTGGAAAGCTGGGTGTGAAAGGTTGGCTAGGCCACTTGTGACGATGTGGCATGAAAACATTAAATGTGTGTGTTGGTGTCCTTTATTCACTCAAGCAACAGGAAAGAACATTACTTGCAGTTTCAAAACACATACAGAGGAACAGCCTCTGAGGCTAGCTCCTGCCTCAGCCTCTCTCTCTCTCTCTCTCTCTGGCTGGATTCTTTTTCTTTGAAATTCTGTCTGTCTTAGGAACTCTCAGCTCTCCATTCCTTGCCTCTCCTAAAGGGAAGCTTTTTATTAAGCCCTGAGCTCAACATAAGCAATATGATATTGTATCACAGGGTGTGTGCACTGTGGGGTATCAGCGGGCCTCGGGGAAGTGAGGTATGAGGCAATGCCAAGTGCCTTATGCACCTTTAAAGTGCCGTTATTCTGCAGTTACACACACCCTGGAGTGCCTTATTGCAGTTATAAAATGGTTCCTCTGATTTTTGTATTTTTTTTTTATAAATCTGTTTATTGAATTTTTATAAAACAGTACAATCAGATACATCACAGATAGTAGCAGCTCGTAATATTCTCCAATTAGATCATAATAATACAAAGAGAACATACAATTTATCAGATATGCTGCGAATATTCAATCTGATAGCAGCCCATTACAATAAACCTAGACTCTCCTGCACCCCATCAAAAGGGCTGATTCTTATTTTAAGAAAGGAGTAATGAGGTTCAGAAAGTATTTCTGATCTGTGCTGTTTTGCTGGAATAATGCACAGTCATGTGATCACATCTGACCAATCACAGGTCTTGGTTTCTCTCTTACTCATTTTATATTGTACAATAACATTCCTGCAGGTATCCTCTGGCTGTTTAATAGAACCAGGAATTCAACAGTTTATTAAGTCTGGCCCCTTTCACATAAAAGGGCCATCATTACACTGGATTACTGTATAGGGGTCTTGACAAGGGAAGGGGAAACCAGAAACCAGGGGGTGGTGGGGCTGTACTGCTGTCCCTTTACAAAAGAACAGGTAGATCTGCTGGGCCTTCAGACTTCCAAAGGATTGCCATCTCCTCAGACTAGGCAGTAACCATTAAACAGTAGTATTACACCGCTTGGTGCCCTACCAGAATACAGGAATTAAGCAATAAGGCATGACCAGGAGCTGATGCATCCTGCCTGCTTGGGTTCTTCTCTGTATATAATGGCCCAGATATTCAAAAGGGTTGCACCATGCACAACCCACTGATGCACCCCGGTGCAATATTTAAAAGGGAAAAGTGCGCCGCACAAATCCTGATGTGCTGGGGCGCATCAGTAATGTATGCAGGCACAGGTGGGGGGGGCGTGCCCATGCATAACCTGCACAGCTCGATATTCAGCCGGGGCTGTGCAGAGTTATGCATGCGCAACCCCTACCTGCACAAAGTTACGCCAATAAAAAAGGAACAAGTGATGGCCACCACAGGTGAGCTGCTGCATTTGGGTGCAACACAGCAGCCGCCACCTGTGGTGGCCATCACTTGTTCCTGCTGCACCTGGCGGCACCCCCATGCCCTGATCAGGCATCACTGTATCCCCAAGTTCACATCCTGGTGGTCCAGTGGACCCCGCTGAGCCTGATCGTGGGCATCACTGTCCCCCCCAAGTCCAATATCCCTGGTGGTCCAGTGGACCGGACGGAGCCTGATCGGGCATCATTCATCACCCCCAAGTCCGATATCCTGGTGATCTAGTGAACCCCACCCCACCCACCTACTAAGCCCCACCACCCTGCTCCCCCTGTCAGCCAGCAGGCGGCAGCACCCCACCCGCCTGCCACCCGCCACCCACCGATGGACAGCTCGGTAGGGCTGCAATACGTATTGGTTCAGAGCATGAGCCAATGGGCGTGCAGCCCATACTGTACTAGTCTGTTCAGATATGTGAGGGCTTCCCCCTGGAGGCTTGTATATCCTTCAGATACCTTGGGGTCTGGCTAGATCAGCATCTTGACTTCTCTGTGCATATTGATGCAAAACGTAAGAAACTGCACCCCATGCTGGGGGCATTGTACTGCAATAAAAGTTACATCCCCCTGCCAACGCACCTGGCAATCGTTCAAAAGATGATCCTCCCAATCCTGAACTATGGGGACGTAGTCTACAGTGCAGCCCCTAAGTCCTCCCTAGCCAGACTTGATCCTCTCTTCCACTCTTTCTTTCATTTTGCCCTGGACTGCCCCCCCATAACCCATTACTGCGACCTTTACCGTTCCTTAGACCTTTCATCTCTCCACAATTGGAGACTGATTCACAGAGTCAGAACCACTGTGAAATTCCGGACACAGTCACTCCCCTCCTACCTTGCGGCCACCCTAGCAGTTCTACCCCAGCCTGCATACTCGCTCAGGAACATTGATTCCCGGCTTCTCCATGTCCCCCACATGTCCACCGCTTCTGGCCAGGCTGCTTTCAGCTACCGGATGCCAAAATTATGGAACTCCTTGCCGGTTGATAATAGGCACTCCACCAGCATACCTCACCTCAACTCACTAATCAAGACACACTTCTCCACTACATGTTCACGCAACTTGCACTGCTGAGGACCAAGTAGTCATGTCTGTTTCTACCAATTTCTGTCCAGCTTACTGAGCTGCACTGCTCCGAACTTGTCTCACTACATTGTATTTTTGTCTGCTGTTGCCTAGTCTATAGATTCGTTTGTATTATTTTTTTCTGCTGTTGACTACTCTGTATACATGAATGTATTACAATGTGTATTTCTACTGTATTTCTCCCTCTTCCCCCACACCCCCAGGGCGCATCTGGAATCGAGTGGTACCCTGCTCAGTATGCCTTTCTGGTAAAACTCTTAAATAAATAAATATGTATCTATGTGTTTACTGTTTCCACTGTGGTGTCCTTCAAAAAAAAACTGAGATGAAGACAGTTTACAGTTTTTAACTGTGGCTGTTATATATGCCCATTAAATGTTAAACGCTCCTCCTGCCCTCTGGCTGTGGCGCGTGGTATCTGGTAGGAATTTTTTTTCTTTAAACGCTGATGGGGTTGGAAGCTTGTTGATTTATTTCTCAACGTCGTTGTCCATTTTCTTGTCTCTTCACTGGCCTTGCGTTCTCCACCCTTTCCCCTTCCATTGACTGAATTATGTTGGTCAAGCCCACTGGCCACTCACCCCCAATCTGGTCTGTGATCTGGTCTCAGAATTTAGGGATCTTGAAATTAAAAGAGGAGCAGGGGGCAGGGAGGGAGTACACGTTAAGAAATGCATTGGCTCGGAGACATTGTTGAAGCTCGCAAGCTCGTCTTCTGCGCATCTACTATAAAAACACTCAATCGGGCATTGTTGGCTTACCTGGTACTAGAGTAATGCGAGCAAGATCAGTCAACTGCTGCGGGGGGGGGGGATTACGTGAAACAGCACTTGTGCATGCTGGGTACAAGAAGAAATGTATTGCACAGCACCATTCAAGGTAATGAGTCCAATTAGATTATTTATTTACATTCTTGACAAAACATAATTTATTTATATGAAGTAAACTCTGAAAGATTTAAAAAAAAGACACCAAAATACTTTAAAAAGTGTGCAGTTTTCTGGGGGCCTAGGTGGTCCCCAGATCCCCTGTCATTTCAGTAAAGATTCTTTGGACCCCCCATATTGAACCTAGTTGAATCATCCCTGCTCAAAGGTTTCCCAGTGCTCAGTCCATTTCCCTCCCCACTCATACAAAACAACAGTAAATAGCCCACCTTTCCACTGTTGAGTTCTTCATATGGATCGACCACTCTGCAGAACTCTCTAGGACTGCCATAAATATTTATGAAGCTCGGGCCAAAGGCAGGCAGAAACCCGGAGTACTCCTCCCCTGACACAAAGTACACAAAAGACAGCAGCATGAGTTACAGACTCCCTTGATAAACTCATCAATTGTATTCCCCGCCCTGTGAGATCACCTGACTGATATTAAGCTTACCTTCAATTTCAGAGCCAGTGGAGGAAATCTGGGAGATTCTTATGTGTGCTGTCCCTACAGCGTCATTCCTGGAGAGACGATCCCTGTTAAGATATTATGTATTTAAGACAGATTTTTCTTTCTTTTTTTTCTGCCCACTCTTTTGAGGGGGGTTGTTTTCTAGTAACTTGTGCTGTTTGGGTTGTTGTCCTACCTCTATCAGTAGTAAGCTTCAGTTCTTACTTTTGACTGACTGTAATATCATGCTGCTCCCATATCAAGTATTCGTTTACTGTTCGCCTTCACCTGGGTCGTGGCACACACACGCACACACACATACACACGCACTTTATTAAACCCCAGCAGGCTGCTTTTTCCCTGGCCTTTTAGTAAATTAAGGGATGGTGCTAGAACCTCAGGACTGAGTCCTAGATATTTTAATATGGACCTCGAATCTTTGCTGAATGCCACAGCTACAATTAGACAGAACTTGATGAAAACCTTTCTGCTAGAACCAGACTGGATCGGTAAAAGCCAAACAGCTGGGTGCAAGTTGTGTGAATTTTGGCCACTCTGGCTAAGTGAACCAATCTGGCTTTTACTAATCTGGTCCAGTTCTGTTAATCTGGTTTTTATCCCTGACTGGGACTCAGTGAAAACCAAACTGCCAGAATAGGAATGAACCAGTTTGGAAAAAGCCAGACTGACCCTTCTGGCCACACTGACAAAATTCATGCAACTTTACGCCCAGTCAGGTCCTTTCAGTGAGTTATTGGTCTTAGCTGTACCGGTAGGTGCTATCAGTCCAGAGATATCTGTGTCTAAGTCTACCCTACATTGTTTCAAAGCAGCAGCCATTGCAAAGAACCCAGTGATAGACTGATGTCATAGTATTTTTCTTTTTTAATTATTTTGGTAAATGGGTAAGGCTCCCTAGGCACAAGTGCTGTTTTCAGGGGTTATCCAGGAGCACTGGGGAGGTTACATAACTTGCTCAGTGTCATACAGTATGCAAGTGGAGGTTGCTGGGATCAAATCCAGGTCTGTTGGATGTGTCAAGCTCAGTCACAGCTCATTACTCTAACCTCTAAGCTGTACTGCCAGCCTCAGATGGGGTCTGGGAACATGTACTTAACAAAACGCAAAGTCCCTGAACTAGGCATCATGTTTAGCCTCAGGGTTGCATAAAATGGCTGTTACATCGATTTACTGTAGGCTGAAGGACGTCGATATGGCTGGGCTGCTGGCTCCTCCAGGTAAATCTAATGACTTGTTTTTCAATAAAAAAGTTCACTTTGAAATGTTCACATACTGTACATAAATATTCATGACAATATTTACAAGCTATGTGGAATTCATGGTATGGAACAGCTCTGAATGCACTAATAATGAAAGAAAAAATGAACTTGCAAGATGAAGAGATTATCATCGTACTGGTAAGGTGCAGCCTAATTAACTATTAGCAAACCAAAAATCCAGAGTATACATTCCCTTGCTAAATGGATTAGAATGACCTTAATAACTTCAAAATGTGGCATGAAAGAGGACAACAATAAAAGAAAAAGAGAGGAAAAGGGAAGGGAAGATATAGAGGGAGAAAGGGGTAAGGAAATACTACAGCTAGGAAAATGTAACAGCTTAGATACAGATATGTGGTTATCAATGGAGATTCTATGCCATATGGAAGGTAATACATAGATGAGGAACTCTGTACTCCCATGTTCCTAACAACTGGTGGATCAACGTCCTCGTGATCTGCAGCAAGCCCCTTGGCTAAAAGGTGCATACTGTATGTCGTTGAGGTACAGGTCAGGAAGCATAGGAAAACTAGGAGCAGTTTCAAAATTAGCAAATTGCGTTTTATTTTTCTCAATAACAGCAAAATGAAAAATAAACATTTGTTCAGTATAACTTACAAAGGCAGTACAGAGAAAACAGTCCTCCTTCTGAGTGTTTCTGCTCAGTTTCAAATCCCAGTCTCTCTCTTGCAAGACATTGTTGTTCTTTTTATAACAAGTCTTTGCAGGGAGCTCGATAAGGAGACAGTATTTTTTTCACAGAATGTTCTTGTCAGTTTCCAATGTTCTTGCAGGTGCAGCAAAAAGAACATAATGACCCCAGAACTGACCTCTTGTTGACAGCTCTGTAAAATTTGCACACCAGCATCTCAGTTTAACCCCTTCAGTTTCAAATAGTTTTTTGCAATCATTTCAACAGTATAACTATATACAGTTTTAAACAAAGGGATCCCAGTTTCACATAGTTTTACACAGAGGTTCACATATATTTACCTGCAGATATGCAAGGGGGAGGAAAAGACAGAAATAGCAAGGGAAGGCAGAGAGATAGCGAGAGGTGGAGAATTGTAAAACCATCAAAGTGATAAGTTCTCAGGTCTCACAAGAAAATTTGGTTGTACAACCAGACAGACAAGAGACAGAAAAGAAGGGGATAGAACAGATCCTTGCATTTAACCTCTTTCTGCATAACAAATGGGGCAGGGCCTATTCAACCCCGTCACACTGTACACTACATCATACGGTTCTGAAATGGTACTTAATTGTCAGTAAGTGTGAGTCAGAAACACCCCTGTGTTAACTACAGGGTCAGTAAGGAGTGACTAATAATAAAACTCGTACTGCACGTAAGGGATAGCACATGACTGGGTGTGCTAAGGGAATAATGCTCACCTCGGGTGGTTGTGAGGCACAAGGCATAGCCGAGTGTTGCAACCAACTGAAAAGTGCTTTACTCCCTTAAGAAGAAAATAAGTAAAGATCATGTGACATGTTTTGTCCAAATTAGGTTACAGGATTTTCATGGTCCACTTTATAAGTAAAAAAATGCTTCTGCATGAAAAAAATACACCTGGGTACAGTGCAGATCCCCCATTAACACAGCAGGACTTGTCAGTCATCACTTTTTTTTAAAGAAATAATGTATTTCTTACAAAACATCAATATACCAATTTCCTTTTTTTTTCTTTTATTCCTGAACTGAGATATGGGATTTTTAAGTTTTTAAAAGTACTTGCTCCAACTTGAGTCACTAATTACAAAAATGGTTATAAAACCAATTTGTTTAAATGGCTGAGGGAGATTAAGATTTTCTAAATATGAATCTAAGATGTCAGAAATACATTTTTGCTAAAAAAAAAACAAAAACAAAACTATATGGTGAAATATTTGCTGATAAACAGATGCAGATGGTTACATATGGTTAGCACTCCAGCCCTGCTATAAATCCTCTATGTGCACACCAGAGGGCGCTGCAAATACAAGCCCAAGGAAAGGTGGACACGATGTGCACAACAGAGGCCGCTGCATGTAAAGGTCCAAGGAAAGATGGACATGATGTGCACAACAGAGGCCACTGCATGTAAAGGTCCAGGGAAAGGTGGACACGATGTGCACAACACAGGCCACTGCATGTAAAGGTCCAGGGAAAGGTGGACATGATGTGCACAACAGAGGCCACTGCTGTAAAGGTCCAGGGAAAGGTGGACACGATGTGCACAACAGAGGCCGCTGCATGTAAAGGTCCAAGGAAAGGTGTACACAATGTGCACAACAGAGGCCGCTGCACGTAGTTGTCCATGAAAGGTGTACACGATGTGCACAACAGAGGCCGATGCATGTAAAGGTCCAAGGAAAGGTGGACATGATGTGCACAACAGAGGCCACTGCATCAAAGGTCCAAGGAAAGGTGGACACGATGTGCACAATGAGGCCACTGCATGTAAAGGTCCAAGGAAAGGTGGACATGATGTGCACAACAGAGGCCACTGCATGTAAAGGTCCAAGGAAAGGTGGACACAATGTGCACAACAGAGGCCGGTGCATGTAAAGGTCCAAGGAAAGGTGGACAGGATGTGCACAACAGAGGCCACTGCATGTAAAGGTCCAAGGAAAGGTGGACAGGATGTGCACAACGAGGCCACTGCATCAAAGGTCCAAGGAAAGGTGGACACGATCTGCACAATGAGGCCACTGCATGTAAAGGTCCAAGGAAAGGTGGACACGATGTGCACAACAGAGGCCACTGCATGTAAAGGTCCAAGGAAAGGTGGACATGATCACAACCTTTGTGTCATTTTAAAAGGACAGATGGGCACCATTCTGGGCATTAATGACTGCATCCAAGCAAAAGGAAGACCAATCATCATTCCACTAGTCATGACAGCTACTGTATATGCAAAAGAATGGAACAATCCTGAGCTGGGGGTGCAGTTTTGCTGAAGAGACCTGAACATGAGCAGACTTTGCACCATTCAAGATGCTCATTATCAACAAGACTTCATATTCAGAATCTCATAAAGCAGCCAGCCTGGTGATGCGGAGGGGTGAGGCGTCTAGTGCCTTACCTGATGCCATGTCATTGATCCAGGTTTGGGAATAAGCCAGAATCATCGTGGGTCAGCTGCAGAGAGGAGGATCAAGCATCTCATAGGATGCCCCCCCCCCAAGGAGGGAGTGAGGTTTGTTGCCACCAAACAACTGCCACCTAACAGAACATAGTGGCAGTGCAGGCCGGAACAAGGAACAGTACTGGGAGGGATGCCAGTTGGCTGGAGGTGGCTGCTGATGTCTTGCATCACTTGACTCTTGGTCAACATCGCGCAAGGAGGTGGGGGGGAGAAAATGGGAAAAACCTAACCAAGCAGTATGAAGGGCCCCACCTGTACACAGACCCAGTACCCGCTGACCCATGGGAGCTTCCCCAATGCCAAGCAGGCCCAAAGATTATGGCTGGGGACCTGGTCCACCCCAACCATCCTCTGCCATAAGGAGGGAATATCATGGGCAACAGCTAAGGAGGTGAATAAGCCCTGGGAGACGGCGGGGTGATGATTGGTGCAATGCTGGTGGATCTGAATAAGGGCTGGAGCCAGGCTGGGTAGTAAGGAGGGAAAATATAAGTTAAAAAAAAATCCCCGGGGGTGGAGCCAGCAGCCTAGCAGGGAACATGCTTCTCTCTGTGCTCTTGAAAGGATTGTATGAAACTGCAGAACTTTTGGGACTTAAATCGTAAACCAGTGGCAGATCTGCATTGAGCTTTGTGCGCTGAACAGATTGAGACCAATATTAACATGGGGCATCCCAAAAATGCTACAGAAAATGAGCCACCAGTTCCGGGACTGTCTCATGCGGAGCAGAGCCTGTTATGGACCTGAATCAAGTAACTGGAGAACACCATTCAATCAGTGAATGTCTGAATCCTGGATCTCCCTGAAGGAGTAGAAAGGGAGGACTTAGCAACTTTCTTCAAGAGGTGGCTATCAGAAACAATTGATGTGGGGCATGTGGTCAATATCCAAAGGGCCTATCATCTGAATCCCCGCCGTGCTGTGGTAGGAAGAGAGGGGTCCAGGACAGTGCTAGTGGTGACAGGTTTGATGGGAGATCATGAGCGGATATTGCGGGTGGTGAGAGATCATTTCCCCGTGACCCTGGAAGATAGCAACATTCAGTTTCTTCCTGACTACTAGTACATGACCAGGCAGCATTGGTGAGCCTTCGAAGGAGTGGTTCAGAAGTTGAATGAACTAGGTATTGGCTACCGTATTGGAATCCTGGCTCATCTACAATTTATGATTTCAAATAAACAATACAGTTTTGTGGATCCCAAAGCAGCTGGGCTCTTAGTGGATAAACAAGTGGGGTTCGTACTCCGAATGACCTGGAATTAGCAGAGTCATGAACTAAAGAACTCACTCCAAATGTCTGTTATGCAGGGTTATAAGTCCTGATGTTAAAAATCTTTCAGTTTGACTCTAGGAACATTTTGCTGTTTATTCTGTTTGTTGAGCTATGTTGGTGTGGGTCCTGGTAAAAGACAGACTTGCATGTCTGCTGTTTTTCTGTGTATTATAAGATTATTGTGAAATGTACCACAAGACTTGAAGGTCCTCCGGGTTGGAGTCATGGACGCCATGTGCTTCTCTGAGCAGGATGAGAAGCATTTTACTTTATAGTAAAAGTTTGGACCACACTGCTTTCCCTTTTGGCAGCGATTGAACTTGATACAATTACTGTCCCGATGGCTGTATGTACGTCGAAGTATTAACTGTTAATGACAAAGTTACTGTTAATGTGAATTTCTTACATTTATAATACTAGTTCTGCAGTTTAAATTTAAGTTAGATAATGATAGCATCATCATGAGATTACATCTCTTGGGAACACGCCATAGGGTACGACCGTACTGTGAAGTAACAATGTGTAGGGGATCACTAACCCGGTGTTGGGAGAGAATAGATCAGTTTGGGTAGCTTTTTATATATGACACTGACCCAAAGCATTGGCTGCAATATGGCTCCTTTCGTGAATCACAATCAGTAAATGATATATATTTATTTATACAATAGGGGTGAGACAAATGAGTAGTGGATTAATCCATGTATCTTACACACAGTGATGTAAATCCTGGTAGAAGAATCACACTGCGATTTTTTAGCAGAAATATTATCACAGTGTGATAATATTTGACATTTATACATACTGGCCCGGATATTCAAACTGCACCAGGCTGTGGCGCAAGCCTGGGCGCAGCTCAACTTTGTTGCGCAGGGTTGTGGCCTGGGCGATATTCAACAGAGCTGCGCTATGGCGCAGCAGCTTTGAATATCGCACCCTGGCCACCCTCACTGTGCATGGAGCAGTGGCACTGCGCCAGCGCAAGTGGCCAGAGTGGAGCATGGAGATGCGCTAGCGCAAGTGACCATTGCGCCATGCACAGCACCTGCGATATTCAAAAGGGGACCTGCAAATGGGGCCATAATTTATGCAAGGCGCACAGGGGGCCATTTGCATCTCATTATGGCCCCATTTGCATACCATTAGCATGCAGGTGCGCCGATCCCTGACGACTTGCACCTGGCGCCCTGCTAGGCAGCAGCCGTCAGGGTCCGACACCCCCTGCAGCTCGATCGCGGGCATTCATGTAAAAGAAACCCCCCGGTCCAATATCCCTGGTGGTCCAGTGGACCGCTATGTGCCCGATCGTGGGCATTTGTCTTGATGATTAAGCCCCCGTCCTGTATCCCTGGTGGTCCAGTGGACTGCACTCAGCCCGATCGCGGGCATCAGTAATATAACCCCCCCGCCGCATCCAATATCCCTGGTGGTCCAGTGGACTGATCGCTGCCCGATTGCAGGCATCTGTAACTCATAAAATACCCCTACTACTCTGGTGGTCTAGTGTACCCCCCCTCCCCAGCCGCCCACTGAGCCCCACCACCCGCTCCCCCATCAGCCCGGGGGCGGCAGCACCCACCACCCGCCGCCCGCGCCCGCCGACTGACAGCTCGGTGGGGCTGCATGCCCGTTGGTTCTGGCAGAGGCCAATGGGCGTGCAGCTCATACATACTACTCAGTCCAGATATATTAATAAATTCATTCATATCTCGGACTGAGTGGTAGAATGTGGTGCATGCCCAGTGGCTCATGCTGTGAACCATGGGCATGCAGCCTCTCCAAGCTGTCGCGCCGGCGGGCAGGCAGCAGGCGGTGGTGCTGCTGCCATGACTGACGAGGAGGGCGGGGGGGCTCGGTGGGCGGCGTGAGGCACTAGAGCCAACAAGGGTAGGAGGCTATGATTACAGATGACTGATCTGGCGGTGATCGATCACTGAACCACGAGACGATGAGCGATGGAGAGTTGTAATGAAATGCCCGCGATCGCGCGATCCACTGAACCTGAAGATATGGGAGAAGTTCACTACGGATGCGCGGATGGGGCGCATGAGGCGCCGCCAAGGTGCGGCTGGAACTCGGGTGGCCACCCACGGGTGGCAGCTGCCATGTTGCGCCCTGCAATGCGGCAGCTCACCTGTGGGTGGCCATCACTTGTTCCTTTTTTTTTTTTTGGCTTAACTTTGTGCAGGCGCAGGTAGGGTTGTGCATGCATGACTCTGCACATCCTGGGCTGAATATTGGGCTGTGCAGGTTATGCGTAGGCACCACCTACCTGTACCTGCATACATACTGATGCACTCTGGCTCATCGGGATTTGTACGGGCGACTTTTTCCTTTTTTTGAATATCGCAATACAAGATTAGTGAGTTGTGCATGGCGCAACACTGTTGTGCCATGCGCAACCCTTTTGAATATCTGGGCCACTGTGCTTACCTCACAGGCTGATATCATCACTGTGCTGATGTCAGGCTGAAACCCTGCCTAAAACAATCACTATCCTGATCTCTTAATTACATCCTGACCAATCAGAAAACTCAGCTGGACTCTGCTGAAGTAAATATCACTCTAGGCAGGTTTCCCTAACACAGCAATCAGGAAGGAACTCCACCAAATCATCAGTAGCCTAGGAAACTAATTTATTTTAGTCTTTGGTAACCGAGTAAGGCCCAATAGGCACAAGTGCCTGTTTTCAGGGGTGACCTGGGAGCACTGGGTGATTAAGTGACTTGCTCAGAGTCACACAGTATGCAAGTGGAGGTTGTGAGAATCAGACTCAGGGCTGGTCTGCTGGATGTATCAAGCTTGTTCACACCTCGTTCCTCTAACCTCTAGGCTATACTGCCAGCCTAATCAGTGTATCAGTTCCACCTGCAACTCACCTGCTAGCCACAGAAAAGCACATTGTGTTCCTGCAGAGCACCAAAGCAAGCTAACAGCAGCCAGTTTTATACTGACAAAAAAAGAGCAAAGTCTTTCACATCCATGAATACCTCAACTACCAATGAATACAGCCTGCTTCATCCCAAATGGCAAATTAGTGTTTCAGCTTGTTTTAGCAGAAGTTTCTTTTTTTGTCCTGTGTCTTCTTTGTTTATTCCATAAGATAAAGTGAACAAAAAAATAATAAGTTCTGGAAACCTCTATTGTAAATCGGACACATGCTGTGCAGTCGTGTGCTATAGAAGATATTTTCACTCCCGCATCATGGCCTCTGGGTACTCTCACTCGTGCCTTTGGCACTCGTGAGTCTCCAGAGCTCACGCTGCAGGAGTGAAAATATTTTCCATAGCACACTCCTGCCTATCTTTTTTGTTTCTGATGTCGCTAATGTGGTATAAAAATACCTTATTTATTTTTATTTATAATGCAATCAGTTTACAACCTTTGAGCCAGGGGCTCATTTCCAAAGGTACCTCGTCAACAATGGTAGATAATACAGATAATACAGAAAGCAGGGTACATACAAAAGAAAAGCATGAGTATAAACAGACATGGATAAATGGCACATGGTTACAGCAAACATTGGTAGTGTAATACAGAGTAAAATATGGTATTATTGACAACAGGAGAATAACAGGGTTTAGCAGCATAACGGTATGTCATGGAAGTGTGATAACAGCCAAACAGGTCTACTGTGTCAGATTACAAGGAACGTAAGGCATGAGACAGGAACAGTACAGGTAAATCGATAAAGCAGTCACACCGGTCATATGATAACAGATTACAAGAAGCGTAGGGCCTGAGACAGGAGTAGTACAGAACGGAGGTATGATCCGTATGGAACAGGGTAGTAAATAAGTAAGCATAAGCAGCATAAAGATGCAACGTGGTTCGTTCTAGACAGTAGTGATACAGTAGGCAGCGGGAATCGTGGCAGTAGTGAATTTATTAGAAATAGGGAAGTGAGGGCGGAGCTGCCCAGAGAGGCAGTGTCAGTGAAGAGGGGGTTTGAGCATCCGTTAGGCACAGGAGCAGCAGCGCTTGCTGAATAGCTCGTTTTTGAGGGCATTTTTGAAAGTGGAGATGGTGGGGATTTCAGTGATGGCCCGAGGAAGAGTGTTGTACCAAGCAGGGGCTCTATGGCAGAAAGATCTCTGTCCAGGTGAGGTCCTAGCACGAGGAACCAGGAAGGTGGCTTTACAGGAGGTCCGGGTGCTGACTAGGGGCTGTGCTGGGAGGAGGGAGGAAGTCAGCCCGGGAGGAGAAAGTCCTAGTAGGGTTTTTTTTGAAATGAGGCACGTTTGGTAAAGCAGGCGTTCGTTGAGGTCAAGCATTGTTGCAAGGTCATAGAGTTGGCAGGTATGAGTGAGCTTATGGGCCCCAGAGATTAGCCTGCAAGCCTTATTTAGGAGGAGGCGGATTTTGTTGAGGGCCATCATGTTGGCAGCACCATAGACAGGTAGCCCATAGTCCACCAGGGATAGTATGGAGGATGTAACTGCAAGCCGGAGGGCGTCGGGGAGGAGACAGTTTTTGTAGCGGTACAGGATACCGAGTCGGATATTGGTTACAGAAGCGAGTGCGTCGATGTGGGTATGGTAGGAGAGGGCTGAGTCAAATAAGATCCCTAGATACTTATAGGATTGGACTTGCTCCAGTTGTAGTTTAGAGCTGGAGAGGATACGAGAGGGAGTTGGATGATTTGTTTTGAGGGTGGCGAAGAGCATGGTTTAGATTTTTAAGGTTTATGACCAATCTATGCTCTTTAAGCCAAGTTTCAAGCGCCTGTCATATGCCCTTTGTAGGGAGACCTGGAGGGAAGTGGGGTTCGGTCCGAGTGGCAAAGAGGACGGTATCATCTCGTGCAGCAGAATTTTCCCAGGCACGCACTGGGCAGGGTGTTAAGGTATAGCGAGAAGAGAAGGGCCCCAGGATGGAGCCCTGTGGAACCCTGAGAGGATCGAACGGGTCAGAAAGAGTCCCACCAATTTTGACTCGTTGGGAGCGGGCGGAAAGGTAGCTGGAGCACCAGGCAAGTGGTCCAGAGGCAAAACCAGCGTGACAGAGGGCTTCCAGTAGTAGGGGGTTGGAGACCGTGTCAAAGGCCTTTGATAGGTCAAGGAACACGGCCCCCGCCAGGGAGCCAGTATCCAGTGAGGAGTGAAGGAAGGAAGCGAATTCAATAAGAGCAGTGCTAGTACTGTGTCCTGTGCGGAAGCCGTGCTGTTCAGGGCAGAGTATGTTGTATTTGGTCAGGTATTCAGTTATTTGTGCAGCAACTAGTTTTCCAGCACCTTGGAAAGGGGTGGAGAATGGAGATCGGTCGATAGTTCCCAGCTAAGGACCTGTCACCCCTTATGGATTGGAGTAACTGCTGCAGTTTTCCATGAGGAGGGGAATTGTCCCAGGCAGAGGGATTTGTTAAGAAGGCAGGTGAGTGGGGTGAGGACTTGATCCAGGACCAACCGGAGAATTTTGTGATCCAGGGAGATGTCACTGGGACTGTTGCCTTTTAGTGCATGAGTCAGGTGCAGTCTGGCTTCCTGGGTAGTAACCCTACGAAGGTGGAAGCAAGGGCGATGGAGGGCAGGGGTAGGATGGGGGGGTGGCTGATCAAAGAAGTTACTGGGGAGGATAGGCTAAGGTCTGTAAAGGCGGTGTTGAGGAGGTTTGCAATGTGTCGGGGTCTGTGATGGTGGTGTTGTTGGTGGTAATCTGGGATGGGGGAGGAGCGGGTGTTCCCATTCAGTTGTTTGACCTTATCCCAGAAGGTACGGCGCTTCCCAGGAGGCAGTGAGGGTGGCCTGATAGTGGTCGGCCTTGGCTTCCTGATTGCCCATGTACACTTATTCCTGCAGCACTGTAGGCCTGTCTGTCAGCTGGGCGCCTAGTTTCTATGTGCACGGTACCAAAGGTTGTCCCTGTGCCTGAGCAGCAGTGAGTGCAGGGCAATCCAGGGCAGGTTAGATCTTTTGGAGCGGACGGCAGAGAGGGGAGCAAAGAGATCGCAGGCTTTATTAAAGGTGGAGGTAAAGAAGGCAAGAGCGGTATCTATGTCAGGTGCATGGAGAATCGGGGACCAGTCTTGCAGTTCAAGGTACTGTTTAAGGTTTTTTAGGCCATAAGGTCTGAAACGCCGGTGGGGAACGCGCTGTGCAGTGGGTCGGGGTAGGGTGGCCAACCAGCGGAAGAGCACAGGGGAGTGGTCACTGAGTGAATCAGGGAGGACTTGGATGTCCAGGATTTTAGGGGGGCCGTTAGTGATGATGACATCAAGGAGGGTGCTAGTACCTCTCTTGGGGTTCACACATGTGGGTTGGGAGACTAGTTGGGTTAGATCCAGCGCTGTGAAGGAGTCCCGAGTGGGGGAGGATGAGAGACAAAGCCAGTTCACATTGAGGTCCCCAACTATGATTTTGTCAGCATTGTGGGGAAGGGTGGCAAGGTAGTCAGTGAGGGATAATAGAGCTGGGTTTTTGAACCTGGGCGGTATATAGGCAGTGGTGAGGTAAAGGGGGGATCTGGCTGGGTCCAGGGTAAGCTTAATGGTGAGGGCTTGGGCCCCATTTACAAGGACCGGTGCAGGGAAGGCGAGACCAGTGAGGGAGCTCCTGGTGTAGATAGTGCAGCCTCCCCCACGTTTGGTTACTCGATCCTCACGATATAGCGTGTAGCCAGGGAGGGTAACAAGGGAGTCAGGGGTGGAATTAGCCACGTTTCCACCAGCGCAATGATGTCAGGTTTGTGCTGTGAGACGCAACATTGGAGGGAGTCGAATTTTTTCAGGACACTGCATATATTCATGGAGGCAATCAGCAGTCCGGGACGCCCTCCTGCTGAGGTGGTCCTGGTGGGTCCGGGATTGGGGTGGATATTGCCAGATAAGAGTAGTAGGAGGACAACAGTTCTGGCCAGGGCACGGCGGTATAGATTAAGCCTACGGCTAGGAGGAGTTGGGGAGGGATCGTAGAGGAGCAGGGGATAGGTAGGGATTTAACGGCAGGGAGGGCAAGGATAGCGAGCTGTCCGAAAAGGGCAGGGAGGGAGGAGGGGGAGTGGCAGGGAGATGGGAGTTGTTGGGCAGTGCGCATGGACATAGTAGGGTGAGTAGGAACTAAGTTGGTGGGAATTAAAGGTGAGATAGCCTGTAACCTAGGGGAGATAAACGGCTGGAGGGGGGGGAACCAGGAGGAGGATGACGGGGGAGGGAGTTTAATAGTAGGTGAACTAGCATGGTAAACAGGTGGTAGTGGAGTAGGGAGTTAAGATAGCTGTACTGCCTCCTAGAGAGTGTGGCTGCCACTTTAGATTAGTGGCAGTGACACGGACTCTGGTGGTCAGGGTACAAGGTTCAAGTCCCAACTAGGGCAGCACAGAATATGCCTGGGCGAGGGCGGAGAGCTGTAGTCTAGGGGACAACGTAGGCTGGGAAATGGGCCTCTGCAGGGGTGGTATATAGTGACTCCTAGTGGTCACTGGGTGTAGGTACAGGGGAGGAGGGGTGGGTCTAAGGGTGGATGGGTATTTGGAAGACAAAGGGGGGAAGGTGAGGATGGGGGTTAGGGCAGTGGAGGGAGTATTGGTGGAGTGGTGCAGGAGAGGTGAAAGGAGGATTCCAGGGTAGGTAGGCAGACAATAGGAAGTGCATCAGCAGTGGGGTCCCTCTAGTGGTGTGCTGATATAATCTGCAAATGGGAAAGTGGGGAGTTAGAAATATTGGCAGACAGGAAGTGATGTCAGGGACCAGTGCCTATAAAGGAAATGCTGACCCAGGGTGGGTGGGCATGCAAAGTGTGTCGATGGGCTAACCACCCTCACAAACGCTGCTGCTGCTGAATGAGGTAGTTTAATTACCTCTGTGCAGCCGCCGGCTTTTCCGTGCTCCCTGGAGGGAGCGATGTTGCTTCTGGGGCCTGGGTTTGCTGAACGATGTATTGCCATTTCACGTACTTTGAATACAGTTGATGTATTAACTTCTTCAAAATTCAATAAAGTATAAACCCCCCCCCCCAAAAAAAGTCCCGTAAAATGCAGAAGGAAAAACATACATTTGCTGTGTTTATTCTAAGAAAATTAAATGTTTATGTTTGACTTAGTGTAGTAAGACTCATCCAGGCTTCAGCAACATGGGGCAAAGGGTTGATTTCTAATCTTATTCTGAGCCGTCTTGCTTACCAGTCGAATACGGTCAGTTTAATATTCTTGCACATGGAAGGGACCTGTTAGAAAGAGACAAGCAGGGCTGAAACGTTAGTGGCAAACCAAGAGCAATGCATTTACAATTGTGTTCCGAATCACTGACTTTCCCAACAGATAATGGCGGCATGCAAAAATGAAATAAATGAATATAGAGGAGCAGGAACCCTGCTATCTTGCCAACCTAAGGAGACAAGCAGTGCACAACTTACAGTAAGTTACGAGCATTATAATGAGGTGGATTATTAAAGGATAACTCACACAAATGGGGTCCTCTTCCTAAGGTGTCCTTCGCGCTTGGCCTAAGCTCTCCTGTCTAACTCTGGTCTGGGTTTGGGGTAGTTCCTTCATGCTGCCCCCCCCCCCGGGTCTTGTCTTTCCTGTTCTGTCTGACTCAGGTCTGCGGCTGGGGTAATTTCTCACTGCTGCCTCTTCCCCATCACCCATATCCCCCCCCATCTTGTCTTTCCTGTTCTGTCTGACCCAGGTCTGCGGCTGGGGTAATTTCTTACTGCTGCCTCTTCCCCTTCACCCCTACCCCCGCCGCCCCCAGTCTTGTCTTTCCTGTTCTTTTTTTTTTTTTTTTTTTTTAATTCTCTCTTTTGCCCTACTATACATCAGTACTATCTGCTCTGGTCACGGACCCTCCCGCCCCCACCTCCGGACATGACCGCATCCCCGGTTATCCCTGGCTTTCCCCAGAGAGCGGGTCGGCACCGACCTCTGTATCGGAGCCGCGTACATATATCTAGTCGGGGATCGGCCGGAGGCTAATCGGGGCACCGGGGGCAGAGCGCCATGAAGACGGCGAGGTTTGGGATTTTGACCCCCCCTTAAGCAGGATGGGGACGTGCAATGATGACCTGTGTCCGCCCCATCCTGATGCACTGCTGAGCGTTGACGTGGTGCGGCCATCCAGCCTCCGCTAGGCGCCGCTCGCACGCCGAGTGCTACCCGGCCTTCCCCCCAGAGAAGGAGAGCTGTCCAAGGGACGCTCAATCCTTCTCCCCCCCAGGCTGGCCCTCCAGCGACCCAGGTCCGTTCCCGAACCCGGGTCACTGGCGTCGCAAGCGGAAATCCTACCGCTGTGCCGACGGGCTGGCTCTTCTTCCTGTTCTGTCTGACCCAGGTCTGAGGTTGGGAATTCCTTACTGCTGCCTCCTCCTGCCCCCACATACACTGGTCTTGGCTTTTCTGCTGTGTCTGATCCGAATCTAGGTTTGGGGAAATTCCATATTACTGGTCCCCCACCCCTTTCCCTTAGTACTGGTTTTCCTGTTGTGTTTGACCCTGGTCTGGGTTTGGGGTAATTCCTTACTGCACCCTCCCCCACCCAATTTGTCTCTCTTGTTGTGCTGAACCCTTTTCCCAGTTTGGATTACTTCTTTAATGCTGACTACCCTTCAATCTTGGCTCTCCTGCTGTGTCTGAGTTTGGGTTAATTTCTTGCTTAATGTAATGTATCCTGCTGTCCCCAACCCTACTACACACATTCCTAAGTGCTAGAGGATGATGATTTCAGAATCCCTTGACCATGGTAATGGAATAGTAGCCATCACTCTTGGTTTGTGATTGGTTGTTACATGTTTTACTGCTGTATATGTTAGAACACCATGTCCTGTTATGATCACACTTGCCCCTGACATACATCAGTACTCTTGAAGATTTCGCAGTCTCTTCCATGATGACCCATTTATACATCCATCCTGGCTTCTAATTGGCTGCACTATTTTTGGATTCTAGGTTGTGAACTCTAAATAACACTGTCTAATAAGAAACTGAGAGCCGGCCTGTTGACCCAGGTTCGGGAACAAGCCTGATTCACTGGCGGGCCGGTTGGGGGGAGGATGACTGAATGTCTCAGAGGACACCCTCCATCTCCAGGAAAGGAGCGCAGTCATGTTCTGGTGCAATACTGCCACCCAGATGACCACCGGTGGCAGTGCACTTCAAAGAACTTATTGGTTGGGAGGATACCAGTGGTAACATGCTTTGTGCTTGTGTGTGAACCTGTGTCCCAGGGGTGAAAACCAGAAGGGTAAAAAGCTGGACAGAGCAAAAGTGAGAGATCTGATCCCTCACAAGCCCTGAACCAGCGATAGGGCCCTCCTTCCACAAAACAGATCCATTCTCCAGCATGTAAGTGGAGGGCCTGCTGACCCTGCCATGGGGGGGGGACCATGGAGGAAGAATGGAGGCTGAGCTAAGTACCTGGGATGCACAGTAATGGTGCGGGGGTTGGACCAGGATAAATGGACCTGTACTGGAGGAGCATAAAATAAACAAAACAAGAAGCCAAGCGGGGAATCACCAGACCAAAATCTAATGGTTTGGGTCTTCATTTTCATTTCTTAAGTTTGACTTCTGTGCCTTAACTCATCGAATCGTGAACACAGCGAACACCCATCAACAATGCTTGGACATCACTTTCAAAAATCTGATGCCACTGACTGAGTACTAAATAAAAACATCAGGGGCTATATTTTTATAAATATGCATCACAATTTTCCTGCAACTGCGCTTACTGCATCAGGTCTGCTAGATCACAAAAAGGTGGTCTAACTTTTTTTATATATGTTGAATTGTTTATCCCTGTGCACCAGCCCCAATTCTCCAGTTTCCCCAGCCATGTCACCCTGGTGTCCTCCAGGACTTACCTTGACCACCTTGTTTCTCCAGGACTAGCCCCCTTGGTGGGGTCTCCCAAACCCCATTGGAGACAAGATCTGGTTAGTGCGGACTGATGCCTGGATAGCTGGGTGCAGGGTCTGCGGGAGACAGGTGTTATCCTACTGGTCAGTGTAATTTTCCCTTTGTTTTCTGCGCCTCATAAGGTCTGGATGTGCAAGCCAATCACGACACATGCTGCACGCTCATGTGCAACGTATGGCAATGGCCATCACACCTTCCATGCATCTCTGTGGCCTAGTGTGCCCAACCCCTGTCACCACCAGGTGTCAGGCAAGTGCCAGAACCTGTGTCCCCCCTCCCCCCCCGGAGGAAGAGGAGAGCAGTCCCTTAGATACTTCATCCTCCTCCCCCAGAGATCCAGAGGGAACAAAATGGGGAGAGATACTGTGGGTTAAGCTGGAAAGGAAAATGGGGCCAGCCATCCACACAGGGGTGGTCTATAGACCACCAGCCCAGGAGGAAGAAACATACAGGGAGCTGATGCTAGCTATCCAAAGGATGGTAGACAAGGGTGAGGTGGTGCTGGTTGGAGATCTCAATATTTCAGATGTGGACTGGAGCAGCCCAGCAGCAGCAGCATCAACCAGAAGCAGATTTATCCTGGACTCCATTTAAGATGCCTTCCTCAAGCAACTGGTCATGGAACCACCTCTGCAGAAGGCAATACTGGACCTTGTGCTCACAAACAGGGACAGTGTGATGGGGGTAACAATGGGGGAGCACCTGGAGAATGGTGGCCACCAGTTACTGTGGTTTGAAATCACAGAAGGAGCAGAACCAAACCGTACAAAAACACGTATCCTGGATTTTAGGGGGGCAGACTTTGGGAAAATGGGGAGATGCTTGAAAGAGACATTAATGGGAATGAGGCAGGAATCAGGGATTGAGGAACAGTGGGCAATATTTAAAACAGGGATTACAAGAGCAACAGAATTATGCATTAAGCAGGTTAGCAAGGGGAAAAGGAAGAGCAGGCCATTGTGGTTTTCCAAGGAGGTAGTAGTGAACAATGAAAGCCAAAAAGACTGCATTCAGGTAATGCAAAAAGACGCAGGCAGAAGGGGATAGGGAGAAGTACCAGAAGAAGCAAAGGGAGGCAGGGAGGTCAGTAAGGGAAGCCAAAGCTCAGACAGAAGAGCACATTGCAGAATTAGTGGGTAGAGGGAACAAAACCTTTTACAGGTACATAAGTGAAAAAAGAAAGACAAAGGGAGGGATAGTGAGACTGAAGGGGGAGGATGGGGGCCACGTGGAGGATGACAACAGTAAAGCTGACATATTGAACAGGTATTTCTGCTCAGCCTTTACTGAAGAAGAGGAGGGTAATGGGCCTGAAGGAAGTACAAGGGGTGGGAGCAGCGCAGAAATGGGCACAAGTCTCTTTACATGAGAAATGGTCCTGAAAGAACTGGAAGGAATGAGAGTTGATAAAGCAATGGGGCCAGAGGGGGTGCATCCCAAGGTTCTAAAAGAACTAAGAGAGGTGGTGGCGAAACCTCTGGCAATCCTGTTTAGCCAGTCACTGAAAATAGGGGAGGTACCCAAAGACTGGAGGACAGCAGACGTAGTCCCGTTATGCAAAAGCGAGAACAAAGAGGAAGCAGGGAACTACAGACCAGTCAGCCTCACCTCAGTAATGGGGAAGATCATGGAAGCACTACTGAAGGAGAGATTGGTGAACATCTGGTTGCCAATGGACTACAAGACTCAAGGCAGCATGGTTTCACCATGGGGAGGTCATGTCAGACCAACCGCATTGAATTTTTCGACTGGGCAGAGGAGTAATTTTGGCGTAAAGGTTGGGGGGACAACATCACTCTCAGCCAACCTTGAATCGCGAGTGCTATGTTACCCAGCAAAAAGTAAATTATCTATGGAAAAATACCATTATTTCTGTCAACATACCTTTGAAAGCGAATACATAAATACATTATACAAGGAGGACAACACTAATGTAAAACCTCAAAGGGTACCTGTGCTTTCTCTCACGCTGCCTCGAAGCACTGGAACTCTCTTTCGCCTTGCCATCTGTCACTCGCTGACTCACGCTATATTTAAAAAGGAGCTGCAACATTTCCTAACCAAATCTGTCCCTTGCTTGTGCTTTGATCCTACCTGGTCCTCCTCTATCTAGTCCACTTACTACTGCTCTACCCTTACCCAGATTACCTAACCCGTTCTAATTTTGCTTCTCTGACATGTCCTCCTACCTTAAACTTTCTGTTGATTCTAACTTTACCCAAATAGTTCCTCTCCCTTTTACCCTTCTGCTCATTTTCTTTGCTTGCACTTACCTGGTACTAAACCACTGTGTGTCTCTGCCATTGTTTGGCTCCCTTCCTGTTTGAAAATCGTACTCCACCAGACCGCCACTCATTCTTTATTGTTCAATACTGTATGCACTTGTCATTGTATTTTTGATTAGCTGGATCTCTTCCCTTTGTTCCCTCCCTCCTATTCATGCTACTGTTTGTTTTTACCTTACATTATACCCTCAATGCTACTCTCCAATGTTTTATGTGCCTGCATTTTCTAAGAATTACATTGTATAACTAGGTCAAGACTGTATTTCCTATTATGTTATTTGTCTCTGCCATCATGGGAAATTGTATTATTTACCTCATTTTTTGTACTCTCTCTGTATTGTATATTCTCTACTTTGTAACCTCCCAGGGTGTGCCTGCAAATAGTCATCTCTATGACCCATGTGCCTCACCCAGTCAACAAAAACTAAATAAAAATAAATAAAAAAACGAGACATTGCATCTCACCTCTACTATCCTGGGAAATGCAGGAGACATCAGAACCCAATTGCAAATGACATACCACAGATTACATCTCATTTGGTTTATTTTGGTTAAATAGATATACTAAAAATGTACACAAGCTAGCAGGACCCACCAGCACAACAGTAATGCAAGTGGCAAACATTCGGCAGTGACAAATGCTTGTTATTTTTTTATTTTGCACAGCTGTTAATTCATTTTAACACAGAAACATAAAATTTGACAGCAGATAAGGACTGCTTCACTTGACTTACCCAGTCTGCCCATTTTTCCCTACCTACATTATCACCATGGTCCTTAGACCCAACTTGATCTACAGCTCTTTCTCCCTTCCCCTTCCTTTCCATAATGACTCCTTTGAACCATCCACCCAGACCCACCTGCAGGGTACGGGTTTGATTTTTTTATTATTGACGGCTGAGGGCTGGCTGGAGTTCAATGGGCAAAGCAACAAACCACTCCTCCAACCAGGCCTTAAAAGGCCATCCCCCGGGCCAGTCCTCATTCATTTTCTTCATTGCGGCCGGAGGCACTGCTCCTCATACCTCTTTTTCTGTTCTCTGTTTACTGCATTTTAGCAGCACCTCCGACTGCCGGCTCCGTTCAATTTCCCTGATGTTCATCCTACCTCCACAACCTGCTCCTGATCCCCTGTTCACTAGCAGAACCACTTGCTTCCAGGGAAAGAGGTAATCTCGGGTCCCCACATCCTGCTTTAAATCTGAGGGGGACTGTGCCTTTGCTGTGGCAGCTTAGTAGCTTTGAAACACACAGCCTGTCTGTATCACCCTGCATACGGGGCTTCAGCTGGGGGTCATAAAACCCTCTATACAGCGCGATACGTAGGGGAGACAGTCTGTGGTTGGTATGGTTTACTGCAATAAACAAGATTCACTTTAGATGTTCTGGTGTGTGCACCTGTTTTTGTTCCTTGTGATTATACAGAACTTTGTTTGCTGCTTTTTATAGTGAATATTTGCACTTTTTTGTTTTCTGCTTTTTGCACAGTTTATAAGCATTATACATTTGCAATAGATGGTGGTAATTTTTCCCCATAAGGAATTGGTGACGTCAAAAACTCATTATACCATTGTTCTGAAATCAGAGCAAGGGTCTGAGAGTTATGTATATTACAAAAAATAACAGATAGGAAAGCAGCAGTAATTAGGTTTGCCATTCCATCAGATTCTGGTGACTTTGCTCTCATGGTTTATGATGTTACCAGAATCTCTTGGTGGAATGACAGCCTTGTCACTGAGGATTTCTTATCTATTATTTTATACATTACTCAGTGGTTGCTCTCATGGTTAGAATCCCGTGATGGAGTTACAGCCTTTTTACTAAGGATTTCCTATATAATATTCTATACATTACTTAGGCTTCACTCTTGTGGTCAGAATCCCACCATAGAATTACAGCTTTGTTAATAAGCATTTCACACATATATAGATATATATATCTATATACACACACACATACATTATAGTGGCGTTGTCACACCTCTATAGTTATGGTTGAGTAGCAGTTTCTATGTTAAACCTCAAATTTTGCACTTTAAAAACTTTGCAACTGATCGATGGATTTTCACAACATGTGGTATGTGCTGTCATGTGGGGTAGATCTCTTGATGTGGCAAGTTTCGTTCCAGTTGTATGTGCGGATTCTGAGATCCAAATAGTGAAAAAAAGTAAAAAAAGCACACTTTTTTGCAGTGTTTACCTCATTGTCTTGCAACCAGACAGTGTGTAATTTCTGCATGATTTTTGTAGGGTAGAAGAAACTTTGGTAGCAGAACAGACAGTAAAAAAGTTGGTGCAATAGTAATCTGTTGTAAAGTTATTAAGTTCCCATTATATTCTATGGGACTTTTCTGAGCATTCCAGTCTTTAGGATAGCTGTCTTTTTTTTGACAAAGGATTTGGTCTCATGAACAAGGATTTAGTCTTGCGAAAGTGATCCTGTTTCACAGGAACAAAAATTGTTTTTTGTGAGAAAAAATCCTTTTTTTGCAAGCCGCCATCTTGTTGTCTGTTTTTTCAACCCCCAAAAAATTTGAAAACCACCCAAACTGAAGGTATCTAGAGAAACCAACACATGTTTCTTGTTCATCGGGACTCCGTTAGGTGGACTGTGAAGTTATTTGGTGTGAGAGCAACCTTACGATGCCTTTTTTTAAACATTTAAAATCCCTTTTCATGACTCACTTATATCCTTTTTCGCAAGCAGATTCCTTTTTCATGAGCTCACGAAAAAGGATTTTACATGCTACTTCGATGCATAACTCTGCTGTTTTTTGAGATTTTGACCCCAGATTTTTAACATGGCTTTTTGAGGACCCCACCTCATGAACAGTATGACTGTCGTTAGGCAACTCCCACTGGAAAGGTAATTTTTTGGTTGGTTGGCAAAATCACCTTTCCAGTGGGATTTGCATAATGACAGTCATATTGTTCATGAGGTGGGGTCTCCAAAAGGCCATTTTAAAAATTTGGGGTCAACATGTCAAAAAATGGCTGAGTTATGATGGCTCATTGCAATTGCGCTACACACGCTTTTAATTTTGTCAGTTAAAAATATTTTGACCCCTCTGCCTTGTACATGGACTTGTTATCACTCCACAAAATGGATGACACAACTGTCAGTTTTCAAATCCTGGCCAAAATGTGTTTTTGCAGCTGTGGCGCTGAATTACATTTCAATGAGGATTTGAATATCTTGTGTAGGGCATACATTAGGTGGGGTAATAACATGGCTATGCTAACAATTCCATCACTCTTGTGCTATAAATGGAAGCACAGGAATTATGCACATATATGCATCTATGGAGGAATGGGAGTGCAGGGCCCTCTGCCAAGCAGATTACGATATGGTTATACTATGTAACAAAGTAAGGAAATAAACTGCAAAAAACTTTGTTAGTGCATCAGTTAGGGTTAAAGTAACAAAAGTAGGGAAATGTGGCGTTAGGGTTTCCAACCCTAACACCCCACCCCCACCCTGCACAGACAAAGAGGGCGGCATTGGGGTCATCAGCCCTAACACTCACCCCATTCTCCTATGCTGTGTCCACCCAGTTTATTTTCTAATGGAATGGGGTGAGCGTTAGGGCTCAAGACCCCAGTGCTACCCCAATCCCTCTTTGTCTGTGCAGGGTGGGGGGGGTGTTAGGGTTGGAAACCCTAATGCCACATTTCCCTACTTTTGTTGCTTTAACCCTAAATAATGCATTAATAAAGTTTTTTGCAATTTATATGTAACCCCCTTGTTCCCTGGGGTTACAAGAATCCCATTAGAATCTGTGTCAGGCAGGGAAGGCAGCTTGTGAAATAGCAGGTAAATGGGTTTCACACTGTCATACTCTGTGTTCAGTCTCAGCTGAGCTGGAGGATGATGTAATCTTGCAACTCCTGCAGTGGCATGAGCCACACTCTTGTCCAGCTCTGGGGAGATAGCTTTAGAATGTTGAGTTAGAGTGTAGTCAGTTTGCAGAAGGAATCAATGGAGGAGGCTGTAGGTAGTGCAGCTCCTCTCTTCAGCTCTGTGAAAGAGCTACCCAGCAGTTTTTGTTTGTTTCTCACCTAGAGTGAGTCTATACAGTTAAGTGGTGAAGTGGTGGAAACCTAGCTATGTGGTTTTCACAGTGCTCCACCCCAGGAGGGATGAGGTGTACTCCAGGATACAGGGGCAATCTCTTGGTCCAGTCTGGACTTTGTCTGAAGCTGCCTGTGAATTAACTGCTCTGTGAGTACCTTTGTTGTTTTGGAATAGCCCTGGGGCACCTGTATTCCTTGTGGTGAAACTTCTCTCTGATAAAGGGACCCTATCACCCAGGTCTGTGTTTTAAAGTGTCTGCCTACATTGGAGTCTAGTGAGAGACTGTCCAAGTACAGAACTTTCAGTTAAGTAGTATGTTAAATTGGAAATACATTTCAAGGAAAGCACCAAGTTAGGTCGACAGTAAACCTGTCGACCTCCCGCACAGCGACAGCACAATACTGACGCAGGTATTCTGCCGCCCAAGCCCCCAGTGTTTTCTGTGGGGGGCTGTGTCCCCCACACCCACCGTGTGGGGGGCTCTGCCTACCGCACCCCCCAGACTTTAGGATTCTCAACTACAGGTCAGAGTTGGTCCAGGGTGGGGGCAGGACACGGGGGAGGCCAGGCATGGAAACGGACCATTACAGCGACTGTCGCTGTAGTGGTCATTTTCCGTGTTTCGCCATCGGGGTGTCGGGCAAAAAGGGGGCCACCCCATTTCAAGACAGCATCTACAGAGTTTTCTACAGTGTGTGGTGTTATTATCCAGATGAATGGCTGAGTATAACTTGGGAGCAAAAGGTGGGAGACCCGCCACCTGGAGTGACCAGTTTACCTCTCCGGGTTCTGATGGGCACCTTTACTTTCTCTTCAGTGCATCTGCCAATGCCTAAGAAAAGTGTTACCTCTGTATGTGGGTTGTATTTCTTCTGTTTACACCAGTGCTAGTGGGTTTTGGAAGTTCTGAGCCTGGATGTGCTCCTTTGTGGTCGTGTGTACCACCGTCATATTCCTCATGAAATATAGGAAAGTGTCCTAGTACTGGCTGTGAGTGCCTAGTCATGGGAAGAGTAACAGTACCTGGCCGTGTGTGCCAACCTGCATTTCAGAACCTGAGAGTTCGCTGTTTGTGTTCATTATGCCTCTGCTAAATGGGATTTCAGGAATTTTTGTACCTCAGTAATCTGCATTACCAATATAAGTAACCCTGTGGGGGTCCATCTTCGCTTTGTGATTATTCCTACTTTGTTACGTGAATAAAAGCCACACTCTAGAATCCCAACCAGGTTTGGACAGTATTGTTATTGCTTCCATTCTGTCTGGATTTACTTGGGTGCCCCTGACCAGAAGTGCAAACCTAGCATAATTGTGAGCAGCCGTTTTCTCCCAGGGACCCGGGTTGATGGCCATGGTAAATGGTTCCACCACCAGGTATGCACCAGTCAGTGGACACACTTGGTTGCCTGTTTGTACTAGCAGGCTCGGAAATAGAAGTGTGTACGTGTTATGTAAACCCCCACCCCACTGCCCCTAGATGCTATGTGGTGAGAGAAGCAGCCCTGCTAGTTAAATAAGAGGGGGCCGGTGGGGGGGTTACACACATATACATATATATATATATATATATTTAGCTTTTGTTGACCGGGTAAGTGCACTAGACAAATCCTGCCTATTTTCAGGCACGCCCCGGGGAGGGATACAGATGAATGCCAACTGACCTTGAACCAGATTAAGCTGTTCGTGGTATTTTTTTAGTGAATGAGGGAAATTTGGCCAGGACACTGGGGAAATTCCCCTACTCTTTTCGATAAGTGCCATGGGATCTTTAACATCCACCTGAACTACCACCAATCCAGGCAGATGGGACCTCGGTTTAACGTCTCATCCGAAAGACGGCACCTCAGAAATGCAGCACCCCTTTCATGCTGCATTACAGTGTCAGTACTGGGATATTAACCCAAGTGCCAGATGTGGGAACTGAACCCACACTCCTCTGATCTCCCGGCCTCAGAGGCGAGTGTGCTACCTACTGAGCCACTGACACTGCAATATACACATAAATATATAGGATTTGTGTTATGGTTAGAATCCTGCAATGGAATTACAATCTAGTTATTGATGTTTTCTGTTTGTTAGTCTATTTGCAGTATATATAAAATATATGTGTGTGTGTGTGTGTATATATATATATATATATATATATATATATATATATATATATACACACACACACATACTTAGGATTTGACTTATGGTTTAGAATCCTGAAATGGAATTACAATCTCATTACTGATGTTTCCTATTGGTTATTCTATTTGCAATTTATTGCATTTTCTCTTATAAGTTACCTGTGTTCAATTCACCCATATTTAAGCACAGTTGAAACCCATGCAGTCAACTAGTGCACTGTGCAGAGACCCCAAAAGCACGCCATCATAAACCATGTGAAAATTAAATAAACTCCAAGCAGCGCATGCTGTTTTGACTGCGCAGCCTTCAACCGCATGTCTATTCCATCACGATCTTGATGGTATACCCCTGTGTTCCCCCTCTTATGTTTCATGAAAAGTTAGACATGTCCGCCACTCTGAGCCCTGGCGGGATATTTCCAGGCATCCAGATGAGCTAGTCCAACACTATGAAAAGGGTGGGGGAGTGCTGAATTATTAAAGCCAGCAGACAATGAGCCTCTTTCTTACCTGGACAGGTAGGTACAGAGCCTGGTTCCACACGGGGTTCACATCATTTTGTATTATTCTTGATTTCAGCTATGAAAGAATATGAGAGAGCATTACACTTCTAACCAAAGACCTGCTGCTCACTGTAGAGTTCTGTACTCCAAAGGGTTTGTGGGAATCACAGCTGGAGATGGAAAATATTTTCTCTCCAATTCTTGTTCTTTTTGGATCCCACCATTCCCCCTTCTGATGTTGGGAGGTCCACTATTCCCCCCCTAATGTTGGTGAACCACTTGGACTGCCCCCCCATCCTAGCTGGGAGGGTGAGCAAGTGGCAGCCTTTGTAGCTGACACAAATGCCATTTTGCGATTGGTCAGCATGGGACTGCATGAATGATGGGTAGTCCTCGCCCACCCTCCACAGGAATAAAGCCTCTCCCTTTTCTGTAACATGCCCAGTCCCCAGCCAACTCCAGGGTACGATTCCAGAGCTGCATACAAATGGGGGCGTTATACGTTGCAGTGCCATCGGAAACATCAACATCTACGGGGTTTACAATAGTGCTGGCGCAGACTTCTGCTGATTCTATTCAGAACTGGTTCTAATCAGAGTTGAGAAGGTTCTGAAGGGTTCCATCCATCATGAGCCCAGACGTTTGCCATCTCAGCATGCTCAGCCTACGTCATGTCCCAAAGCCTGGCCCCACCATGGCAGTCCAAGAACAAATTTAATCTAATAATGCCTTAAATGCTTACCACAACAATAATTCACAATGACGGCAATAGTTCCCAAACTACTGACCACATCATCAATGCACACACCCCCACCTCAGGACAGCAGCTGACACTTACCCTCCAGTCACCATTGCTGCCATCCGATGTCTCAAGCAGGTACAGTTTCTTGTGTTCTGCAAGCAACTTTGTGTATTTGTACTGATGCAAGTACAATACTGATAAACGTACTAGTGTAATGCAAGTAATATACCTGCACGAGACTAAAGGCAGCAGTGGAGGTGACCAGAGGTGTCTCGCACCATTCTGAGGCAAAAGGGGTGAGGAAGTATTAGGATGCTGGCACTGGGGGCACTGGGGGGAGGGAGAGGACCAATGGACTGCCAGGAATATGTTTTTTTTTAACACAGGGATCCTGGAATGTGGGGGGGGAGCGCACTGGCACCAAGGAAATGATTTGTAACAAAGGGACCGAGTTGTAGGGAGTGTGACTGAGGCAAGATTCAATAAAACAGATGTTGACCATCTGTTTTGGAATATAGAGGGAAAATTTTAACCCCTCAGTATAAACTATTGACCACCAATAGTCATAACTCCTTCAGCTGGCATAGCTATTGTCAGTCAATAGTTCACTCCTTTTGGTCAATATTTTCCCACCATATCCCAAAATGAATGGTCAATATTTGCATACTGTTGCAGTTACTTATTACATTTTTTGCCAAAAAACTGATAAGCAATGTAATTAGAGTGACTTGTAAATGTAGTTCATTACATTTAATGTACCGCCCCCTGCTGGCCTGTTAGTGGTAGGGCTTCCATTCATGATGCTGGTGACCTGGGTTTGGTAGTGAGCCTGAGTCATCGGGGAACGGGCGAGGGTGGGAGGCGGACTGAACATCCCAAAGAACATTCGCCTCCTCCTCTGGGAGGCAGTGTGCCCTGCAGCACTATTGCCATCTGGGAATCCACAGGTGGTATCGCTGCTGGAGCCACTCAGAAGACAGGTGGGTGGACGTCACTCAACGTCAGGGTGAGAGCACATCGCGCATGTGCTGTGATGTCTGATTTGTGATGTCCTGGGGACGGAAGGAACACTCTCTGACTGGTGCAGAATGACAGCTGGCTCTTCACAGGCCCCACACCAGGCACCCCCTCCACCGACACTAGATCTGGTCCCTGGTGAGACTTTGGTATTCCCATCAGCCCTGCCATGGGGGGTTAGCTACAGTCTGGGGATCAGAGGAGGCTGGGCTATGTACCTGGGGAAGTTGGGTGACAGGGTTGGCGGGGTCAGTAATGTGGAGGTACAGTAGGTCAATAGACAAGGCACAGAAAAGGCTGTATAAATACAAAAATTAACATCCCCAACACAGGTATACCAGTATCGTGGCATGCTGGGATATTGGAAGACTGAACTGTATTTTGTAGTCTTTTTTCACAGCCTACCTTCTTTCCAGCAAAGCTGACTTCCACAAAAGGATCCACGAGGCCCTTGTTTGGCTTCCCAATGTGTAGAAAGTGCTTCACATGTTCCAGGAAGGTATCATCCACTAATGATCAAATGAAGGTCATTATAACAGCCATACAGTGGAAAGTAGCACATTTTATAGAGAATGGAGAGGCCAGCCAGCCCATCGGTGCAGCAGTACCTCTAACCCTCACAATGTCGATGACCTGGGTTTGAGAATGAGCCTGCGTCATAGGAGGGATGGCCTGGGGGGGAGGACTGAGTGTCCCATGGGATGCTTTCATCCTTAGGGAGCAATGACACCTACACTCTACTTCACTACTGCCTCCTAGGGGGCTACAAGTGGCAGTGCAAGCCAGAGCTGGTGGCAAGAGATGAAGGACGCTGACATGTTCAGATGTTGCCTGCGTACCCCCATGTGTATGCACATGCCTGAGCTCCTCTCAGCTTCCTAGGGGTCTGGGAGCACTGAAAAATGGGAAAGTCCCTCAACCACATAGAAGGACATCTATCCCCAACTGCCGGCCCTCACAGCTGACTGAGGCACTCATAGCAAGGCTGAACTGGAATTTTGTTCAGGGGAGGGACTACCCCTGGCAGCCCCACCCTCTGGTGGTAAGCTAGGGAGGGACATTGCATAAATGGTTAGTCTCAGGGAAGGTGGACAATGGGCTTGGGGGGAAGGAGCCGAGGTGACTGGGGTTAAAAAAAAAGAAAGAGAGAGAGAGGATGGAGGGATCATACACATATAGGGATGACCCCCTCCACTCCACTCCACCCTACAGATTTGAAGAAAATCATAGAATTACTTTCGGGTACTCACTTTGTGGGATGTCTTCAGCTCTGTACAGCCTCACAATGAAAGTGACAAGCTGGGTAGGAACCGCCCTCGGCTGCAGAAGGTTGAACTCCAGATCATCAGTCTCTTCTGTGTCCTTCACCTCCACCTGATAACCCCCACAACAAAAAAGAGAGCACTGTTTTTCCCTTCATTATATTATCTACTTAAATATTCTTTATTACCTTCCAGGAACCAGACACCCGTTCCTCCAACTCCCATTTTCATCCCCCACACAATGCTCATCGAGCACAGAATAGGTATTGGCAACAAGGGGTACGTATGATGACTTCCTATAAGATCCCACTTGGTCCCACTTGAAAGTCAAGTGCAGGGGCTGCTTTGGTATAGAGGACAGCAGTTTAGCCTCCTTCCCCAGAGAGAGAGGCAGAGACCCCAATCTGCATCCCCCCTTCTATTTCTGACCCCATTGCTCTTCTGTCTACTGAAGGCATCACATATCCCTGGGGTATTACAATTCACTTCTTGCAGCACCTAACAAAGATCTTGGGCCCAATAATCGAACTGGGTTCCCTTAGAGCTAGTGGAGGTGTTACCAATGAGGTCATCACGTGCTCCATGCCGTCATTCTTTACCACTGTTTTACTCTGGACTGTCCGGCTATGACGTAACTTCTTGTTTTTGGTGGAGGGTCCTCTATTAATTCAGCCTGACAGCTTGGAGGGAGGGAGGTACATGGAGGTCATGTGACTGAAGCACGTGGAGGTCATGTGACTGAAGCACGTGGAGGTCATGTGACTGAAGTACTTGGAGGTCATGTGACTTGCCCTGTGGCATTTTGCACCTGTGCAGTAACAAGGGCCATTTGAGTTGGGTGCAGCTTGACACAACTAATGTGGAATCCAAAGACCTTACTGCCACAGAGACTTGTCTGGGATCCCCCCCAAAAAAAACACACACATGAGCCAGTCCATCTTCCAACGGGTTCAGAATGAAAACTGGAGTACAACAATGTGTGACTCAAACAGAAAATAGTCTTATGCACCTCTACCCCCCAACTCAAATTTCAGAGCCTAGTCTCATACACCATATAGGTTTTAGGACAATATTGAGCATAGAACTCTGCCCCCCCCATAAAAAAACAACAACAATGTAGGCCTACAGAAAGAATGAATGCCACAGCATGCTTGTTGATCTCACTGTACCCACCCACCCCTGTGTAATGCTATCAGCAGAATACATTTCAGGAGACAAAATAGTTCCTCAAGACAGGGGTTACAGTACCGGCACTTCGTCTCCAGCTCCTAGTACAAAGAGGCTGACTTTTAGGTAACCTTTCACTCCAGAACTCAAGTTTTCGGGATCATATAAAACCAGCCATTTCTTCAAAATGGCATGACCTTAGAGAGGGAAAAAAAACCAGGATACGAACTTACACATGTTCAAATTCCGATTCCAAAGGTATTGATTTTTACACAGCATTGGGATCGTGGGACATGGCCTAGTTTTGGGGTCTGTCCTGTGGGTTACAGTTGTGATTGGCAAGTTACTATAACACATTTTGAAATGTTCAAAAACATTTATTATACTAGGTATTGGATCGGAACTTGCTAACCTGCACATGTGCCAGAATCTATGGCTTCACATGGCATCTATTTCTGGAAAAAATATTCTGTTAAGACGTTGGAAGCAATTTGATCCACCTACCTTCACCACAAGGATAAAAGAGGCTTCAGTGAGAGCAAGTTACGAAAGTCTAGCTCATATAAGTCGAAACAGATTGGACAAATTTCATACACTATGGAATCCTTTTCTTTATTCCCACACTTTTGCTTCTGATACTTTTTCTCTATCATTCCTAGTTTTTGAGATATTATGATTTGTTTATAATATCCAAAGTGACTAGAATGGTTAAGTAGTGGGCAGCGGGATATACTATGGTATCCCTAAACTCAGTATCCTGAGTCTCGGGATACCCCCCACTGGCCCAAAATCTATGCTCCCAAATCAATCAGATGCCGAAAAATACGATTTCAGGCATCTGATTGCAAAATACAAAATGCAGTTTAGGGGGAGGCTCTTCCCCCACACTCCCAAAAACTAAAATAACAAACTCTGAGGGGGAGCGGACCTCGGAGTTATGAAAAATTACTTACAGAGCTATCAACTTTTAAAATTTTACAGGATGCAGTGTGGGATAAAACCCACACCTCCCAGAGCATGCTGGCCAGGCTGCCAATGGTTTAGTCCTCAACACCACTGGGGCAGCTCGTCCAGCCTCCCGATTCCTCCAGTATTTGAATCTGACTAATAGGGGTAAGGTAGTAAGCTGATGCACCCACTACCTTACCCCTGTAAACATCCATCAGGTTTCCTACTGCTGGGATGCTCACTATCTGGATACTGAACCTGTCAGACAATACTGCCTGGGCAGGTCAATGTCGGGATAGTGAGTCTCGGCAAAGCATATGGGTACCGGGCAGGGTGGTGCAAATATGCTACTATGGTACACACCTGTTGGTTGCATTTTGGTTGATGTGACAGACATATATTCCGCTGTGTTTCAAACCCAGCTATAGTCCCAGTGTGGACCACACTGCTGGCAGGCTATTCCATCCATCCACCACCCTCTATGTGGGAAAATACTCCCTAATGCCTTCCTTGAATTTTCCCCCTTCCAGCTTGAGACTGAGCCCCCAGTGGATGAACAGTTCTACAACATAAACAACTCTGTGGTGTTCACCATTTTGCGCCCCATATGTATGTGTGCAACTATCATATCCCCCAATCTCTCCTGTTCTGCAGAGAGTACATACAACAGAGATATCTGTAAGAGTTGGGGGGGGGGGCAGTGTTCACCCTCCCCACCACACTCAACATCTCAACTGAAAATAAAGCAAAAACATACCTGGTGAATCGTACACTTTCCCAATGTCAATCTGGAATTAAAAAAAGAAAAGCCATTTTTGTACATTTTTTACAGCTATGAAAGTAGCTAAACAGTTTCAAACTCACGAAAGAGAAAACCAAACAAAAAAATAGTCCAAGCTTTTCCATTAACAATTGCCTTACAGAGAACACTGTTATCTCAGAGTCACTTTGAGAATCCAGTCCCATGGATTCAAACTGAATTAAATGGCTGCGGCTTCAAGCCAATTAAAGCAAGTACAGCAGCGAAGACTTCAGCGCTGGGACAGAGACTGCTGAGCTGCATAATATGAATACTAATCACGTACAGTTACTTACCAATATGAAACGAGCAGAAGGAATGCAGACTCCTAATTGGCCAAGAAGTATTTTCAGCTGGGCTGTTACCCCAGCACAACTGCCCAGCTGAAAGTAGCTCAACAAAAATCTGTTTAAAAACTACATCCAAATTACTAAAAAGGACCCATTTCATAACTGCAATAAGGCACACCACGGGGTGCATTATGGTGGGCTAACAGCGCTTCTTGGGTGGTGGAAGCACTTGGCTTGCCCTCATGCTTCAACCCACCCAAGGTTAGCCGTTATCCTACCATAACGCACCCCCTGTCATGATTTACTGCTTGAACAGTGCACTGTTTACGAGACAAAAGATCACTTTTAAATATTTATATTTGTGTTAGACCAAATGTGAAGAACTCCTTGGGTTGAATTGAGTCTAGATCACCCCCCAAGTCCTTGATTTGATGCAGGAACATGATCTACTATGGCACCAAGCAAGGGTATCGGGGACAGTAGAGACCGTCCAAAATGACAAAGCTGCTAGAAATAGGTGCATGTGGGCAACACGGCAAGCCAAGTCCCCCCCCTCACCACAGAAATCAGCAGTCTCAGTGCCTGATAGGTGGCAAAAAATTCTGGGCTACCATCAAGGACCTCATAGGAACTTGTGACAGGTCCCCACCAACCACGCTCCACCACAGTGACAAAGTCATAGTTGACGAAATTACCAATATTTTCAATGAGGCATTTACTGACTACAGTGCAGTCATACCACCTAAAAAAACTGCTCACGATGACAAAACACTGAGCTGTGAACACTTACCCCCCCCCCTTCCTAGCACCAGCCCAAAATTCTATTTTCAGCAGGTGACCACCAAGCAGACTGCTAAATACCTTGCAAGAGTGCTGGGTAAAACAAGAATAGGTGGGGACAGGATTGATATGAAACTTACCTCAATCGCCCTCCTTGAAGTGGTTGTATCTATCACTAAACTTTTTAATATGTGACTTTTTATGTCAGCCTTCCCATATACCTGGAAAACTGCCCTGCTCACTCCAGTTCTAAAAGGAGGGGATTGTTCACTTGTGTCTAATTACAGGCCCATCTCCATCCTGTCTCCTCTCTCCAAAGTGCTGGAAAAAATCATTGCAGAACAGCTCTCTGCCCACCTACACAAATACAACCTCCTCGGCCCGCAACAACATGAGTTCTGCAAGTGGCACTGTACCAACACGGCACTTATTGAATTCACAGGATATGTCCACGAGGCACTAGACCAGGGACAACTAGCTGGAGCAATCTATATCGACCTATCCAAGGCATCTGACATGGTGGATCACAAGCTGCTGCTCCACAGGTTAACTGCAGTGGGTTGTACTCGGACATGGTTGGGTGGTTCTCTAGCTACTTGTCTGAGCACTCACAGAAGGTAAAGATTAATGGTAACATCTCAGAGGCCAGAAAAGTCACGGTTGGGGTCCCGCAAGGGTCCATACTGGGACCCCTCCTGTTTAGCCTCTTCGTAAACGACCTCCCAGCTGCCTGCCTCTCTGCCAAAGTCCTGCTCTATGCAGATGACATGGTGCTATTCCTTAAGAGGCACCTGCCATGACACGCTGACCAGGAACCTACAGTGCAACTTCAGCCTGCTACAGGAATGGTTTAACACCAGCCTCCCAGTACTCAATAGCGAAAAGACTAAGACAATGCTCTTTACCAGTTGCCAGAAGAGGAAATCCACCACAAATCAGCTGAGGGGAGACATGCCTTCATCTCACCTGGCTAAACGAGCTTCTAAACACAATCAGCAGCCTTCAACACCTAGGGCACTTCAAATCCGAACTCCATAAGTCCATCTCTCCTCCAGTCTGCTGCATGTGTCAAATATAATCCCATCATCTGGCTCGCCACTCAATTGCCCCCTTACTCTGGCCCACTTGCTCTGGCTGGATTGCACCTACTCCCCTCCTCCAACCCCCTTCCCCCCCCACTTGTCCTTTGTCTAGTTCACTCACACTACCTCCTGCCCAGTTCCCTGTCCACTTCCTCTGCCCCTACTCCTTCTCTCCACCTGCCCTCTGTCCAGTACGCCCACACTACCTCTAGCCCATTTTCCTGACCTCTTCCTCTCCCCCTTCCACTCCCTCCCACCTACCTGCACTTGCCAAACCCCAACTTGTCTCTCTGCACTTACTGTAACTTCTCTCAGATGGCTGCACATTGTGTACCTCAACTGGGAAATTGACAATGCTACCAGTTGCTTCATTCATGTCTTGACTTGTATAAACTGTAACTGTATTTGCTACCCCTTCCTGTGTAAACTCTATGTTAGTAGTATAACCCCAGTGTCAGTTTGTCTGCTGTAATTATGCCGTTGCAACAAAATGTATCCTTAAGTGTTGACGAGGATCCTTCGTAAACAAGCTCTGAGCTCAAAGGTTTGTAATTCCGAGTTCCCAATAAATAAAAATAAAAATACATTTTCAAAGGAGGATTCAAGGCTTGAGGCAAACTCTGTGTCCAAATCTTTTGTTTGGCGCAGCTGCGCCAAACACATTTGCCGCAATGTCAGTGTCAGTGGCTCAGTAGGTAGCACACTCGCCTCTGAGGCTGGGAGATCAGAGGGCTGTGGGTTCAGTTCCCACATCTGGCACTTGGGTTAATATCCCAAAACTGACACTGTAGCACAGCATGAGAGGGTGTTGCACTTCTGAGGTGCTGTCTTTCGGATGAGACGTTAAACCGAGGTCCCATCTGCCTGGATTGGTGGTAGTTCAGGTGGATGTTAAAGATCCCATGGCACTTATCGAAAAGAGCAGGGAAACTTCCCCGGTGTCCTGGCCAAATTTCCCTCATTCACTAAAAAATACCACCAACAGCTTAATCTGGTTCAAGGTCAGTTGACATTCATCTGTATCCCTCTCCCCTGTGACGAGGCTGAAAATAGGTAGGATTTGTCTAGTGCACTTACCCAGTCAACAAAAACTAAAATAAATAAAAATAAAAAACTGTACCCAGTTTCAGTAGGTCGGGTGCAGCTGCGGCGGTTTACACGATTTATAACAGCCTGCACCAAATATTTGGCGCAAACCCCATAAAAAGGGTACCCTGGATTGACGTATGCTAGACCTTCAAAAATGTGGTCCAACTTGCGGCAGTTGGTGCATGGGCTAGAAAATCCCAGTCACTGGCTAGGAGAATCTCACATGCTCCATGTGTCATGTATTCAGCACTCTTGGGGTTAGCAGCATTTGGCACTTTTTGGAAAATCTGACCCCTTGTCTTCTAAGAAACGATGGGGTTGGCTGAGGCAGGGTCCCTGTGGCACAAAATATGAAATAGCACCCATCCATGACCCATTATGAACCTTTTTGAGAACTGGGTCTGGGACCCTTCAATACCTAATAATCCTGACTTTCAATCCGTTCAGTGAGCTGTGCTGAGAGTCCAGATTTAGAATTTTCTGTAGAAAGCAGCCCAAACAGAATTCCAACGTTAAAAAAGATTAATGTTAGAGATTAGGTTTCTGAGTTAAAATACAAGAAGAATTTGACTGATTTCTGTGGAGTGGAGGCTTCTTGTTTGTTTATTAAATTTCTACAAAGCACACCTCCAGGGCTCAGACTGCCTGTACAAAAAGTACCGTAATACCATAATACAAAGTACAGTATGTCCATTCATACAGATAAAATCCTCATACATAATATTACGCATGAACAGACCTAACAACAATTACCTTAGACAGCTCTGGGTAATGAAAGGCTCGCAGAAGTAGGTAACCTTTAAGTTTCTTCTCAAATGATAATATAGAACTGGCAGTACGTACCCCTTCAGGGAGTACGTTCCATAAGGTAGGGGCTGCCACTATAAAGGTCTGATCACCAGCAGACTTCAGTCGTGTAGAGGGAACAGCCAACAAGCCCCTTCCACAGGATCTCAAGTCCCTAGGTGGGATGGGGGAATCAGGAGATCACTGAAGTATTGTGAGTTATTTCCTTTCAAGGCTTTAAGCGTCAATAACAATACCCAAAAATCAATCTCCCAACTAGCAGGCAGTCAGCTCAGAACCCGCAGTGAGGAAGTAATATGTTCTGACCTCCGAGTGGAGGTCAGGAGTCTCATTGCATCATTCTGGACTAGCGGCAGGAGACATAATTGATCTTCTGGTAAGCCTTTGCAGAGTGCACAGCAGTAGCCAGGCCAAGAAAATATAAGGGCATTGACTAGTGTAGCTAGATCAGTAGAATCAAGTAATGCTCACAGTCTGCAACATTTAAACTACAGAAAAGAGTGGGGCACTTACTGTGCCTTGAAACGTTTCATGGCCAGTGCAAGGCAAGAACACAGAGACTGCGGAGGTCAGCAACAGCACTGTCTGATACAGTATAACTACTGTTGGCTTTAGCACTAAAAAAATCATAAAATTCCAGGATGCCTTACATGAGTTAGGTCATGATTTTTGCAGTGGAGTCAAGCAGGTTTTCACACCAGAGTAGAACAGAGTGAAGCAACCTCATTCACACTTAAATTAGGATGACATTAGTGGGATGCAAGAGGAGGAAATCATTGTTCATGCCTACAGGCTACACAGATACACACAAAAAAGGCTGAGGGGACTTTTCCTTTAATGAATATTACATCAGAAGCTACACTAACAGTAGGCATGTAAAACATAATGCAGTTTTATTTTTATTTGTAAATTCAGTCCATGCACCTGCAATCCCAAGTGCATGCTGCACCTGACATTGCAGCTTTCAACTTCGCTCATTGCTTTGCAACACAGCAAAAAAGGAACAGAAGCCAACTGTGTGGGCCCCCCAAAATGTATGCACATATACATAACATGCCTTCTGTTACCATTTATTTATATATTGAATTTTGGTAACCAGGTGAGCCTACTGGGACTTTATAGTCCCATTTTCAGGGGCGACCTGGGAGGGGCAGTACATACAGTACATACAAAAACAGAGCAATTACAGCAAAAGTCAGGTAACATACGGGTTACAACAATTTCCAGGCTAACTGGATAACAATGTATATGCATCACATAAGTAATACAGTAACAACATAGGCTGTCACAGTAGAACAATTTTATTAAGACAAAGGCTTCTACATAGAGAGCAGGCAAAAAAAAACACAGGGTAAGCAGCAGCACAGGCTGAGGAGGGGATTAAATTAGAATAGCATTCATTCAAGGAAGGGTGGCTTCACCGGGGAAGGTTAGAAAAGCAAAGGAGTAGAACAACAGGGTAGCATGCTGTACAGATTAGGGAAACCAGGGGAGAGTCATCTGGAGCAGGTACAAACAGAGGAGGCAGAGAGGAGAGTTAGCAATGAGAATTTGAATTTGAGGAAGGAGGAACAGGCTAGTACAGAGTGCAGCAGGGAGTTCCAGGCATAAACAGCAGAAAAGGCAAATGATCTTCATGGCACAGCTAGCAGCGTTTTGGGCAAAACGAGCATGGGCAGGGAGGTAGTCCTTAGGGTTTGCTGTGGTGGCCGAAACAGAACAAGCTCTCCAAGGTGGGGAGGAGTGTATTTATGGACCAAATTGTGCTTAAGGCAGAGGGTCGCAATACAAAGTTTAGATTCAAAGGTTAACCAACCGAAGAAAGAAAGGACATCACAGCGGTGATAAGGGGCATTAACACTCAAAGCAAATCTACCCACCCTGTGATATGCCTGTTTAAGATGGAATATGACTGCTGAGTTGGCAGTGAGCAGAAGAGGAGCGCAATAAGTTAGAACGGGAAGGAGCGAGGCAGCTGCAATCTTGTGGCAGGAGGCCACTGTGAGGAAGTGATAGATACAGTACAGCATCTCATGTTTTTGGTTAATAGATTTGGTAATGGTGGATACATGAGTGTCAAGAGAAAGTGCTGAATCAAGAGTGACTCCCAGCTATTTAAAGGATTGAACTGATTCAAGGACGTCATCATTACAAGCGAGGATCACAAGGGGAGGTTTTTTATTCTTAGAGGATGGAAGATGGGAGAACAGCATGTTTTTTGTTTCTCTTGTGTTCAGAACTAGTTGATGTTCAAGGAACCAGTCCTCAAGAGCATGGAAATCTCGCCTTAGTGTGCGATTGATCCACTCGATGTCAAATGAAGAGCAGTGGATAATGGCATCATCTGCATAGAGATGCACAGAGGTCCCCCACAGTTGTTAGGTAACTCATTAATGAAAAGTGAGAATAGTAGTGGGCTCAAGATGGAACCCTGAGGTACACCATGAGAGACTTGTCTGAGGTTGGAAAAGGAGCCAGCCCATTTGATTCTTTGCAAGTGGTCGGTAAGATAGCTCTGGACCCAGAGTAAGGCATAGGAATCAAAACCAAGGAGATGTAGCTGACTAAGCAGAAGACCATGGTTGACCAGATCAAAGGCTTTAGTCCGGTCAACAAAGATAGCCCCGCAGGCAAGGCATTGGTCCATGGCATGGAACAGATCAGAGGTGACTTTGGTTATGGCAGTAAGGGTGCTGTGATTTTTCTGGAAGCCATGCTGGAATGGGGAGAGCAGGAAGAGGTCAAGGTAGTCCTATAGGTAGTAGTAGTAGTAAATCTTTTTATTCATAAGAATAAGGGAAGCATTCAATTGAGCATAGCTCTTTTACAATGAAGTCACAAATATCAAAAAGACAAACAAACATCAGACATCAGTTTCAAAAAACATAACAATCGACATTATTAAATTACAATATAGAGATATACAATAAACAGCAAGGAGCAATATATATAAACAACCAATTTTTAATAAATATCATATTGATTACAATTAAATTGACTACTAGCCCATCTCAGGTACCATTTATTCAAATCAGAAAAATAAATTATCTGATTCTCATCCCTTAGACACACAAGAATGTTGTTCCATAGAGTCATCCCTCTAAAAGGAACCGACGACTTGACAACATTCAAATTACATCTCGGGTTTAAATAATGCAGCCCCTGGGCAGACCTAAGATTATCTTTCATACTTCTAGGAGGAAACAACTGACAGATATAAATTGGAACCCCTTTTTTCCACATTTTGAACATAAATTTAAGAAGATGAAGGTTTCAATGCTCAGAAGGCATAACCCAGCCCAAGCTGTCAAACAGAAGACATCTATGAGTCCTATAAGGGACCTCCAATACAAAGCAAGCCATTCTATGGAATAGCAGATCCACCCTATCCAATAAAAAGCCAGAGGCTGCCCCAAAAAGGAGAGCCCCATAATCTAACGTAGGCATTAATATAGAGTTCACAACATTTAAACGGACATCCCTGGACATATATCCCTTAAACCTTTAAAGAGACCCTAATTTCTTATTTCAACCCATTATCATATTATTTATATGAAGGGACCAGGATAGAGTACAATCTAACCATAGACCCAAATACTTATAATTATCCCCTTCTGTTAAAATAGTACCGTCCAGGCATGGTTTGGATGCTGAAGAAGATGGCAGCTTGAACACGTAGCTCTTTCTCAAGCCAAGCATATTTAAGAAATAATGAGTGCATCCAGTGGCAATCTTTCTCTGATCTCCTCCATAGTGCCCCTGTAGCCCTCTCTGGTGAAATTAGCAAGGTAACCTCTGCGATCGGGACACGGTCCATTGCTTGTTAGTGATGGTCGCCTACGCGACTCGACTGAGACTGGATTGGGCCTTCAACCTCTCAGATGAGAGAGGGAGTTCAGCAGGGATTCAGTGTGCATGTATAGCCCCAGATTCATATGCAATGCGGCCCACACAAGGACATTTAATTTTTTGGCCAAAAGAGACTTAGCTCACTTGCATATGGCCTCCTCCATGCCGCAAGCTGGAGCCCCGATGGCACAGATCTTAGAGCCCCTCACTCAACCATCTGAAGTAAGCAGCTCGCTCCTCCACATAACGACCCTGCTTGAAACACTGCTGTCCAGGGTCGACTCTATATTGTCCACATTAACAGGCACGGTCGCTGAAGTACGTGTCCTTGGTGATAAAATGAATGTTGTGGAACAGAAAGTGGAGGGGCTGGAAGCGAACTAAGGTAAAATTCTGCAAAAGCTGCAGGAGCAAGAGAACAGGCTGGCTACTCTATGGCACAGGGCCAAGGACCAAGAAAATAATGGAAGAAGAAATAATGTAAGAATCATAGGGATTCCGGAAGGCTTAGAAGGCACCAGCACTGAGCGTTTCCTAAGTGAAGAAATCCCCAAAATGCTGGGAGAAAGATAGTATGGCCCGATTGATGTAGAAAAGGCCCATTGGATCCCTGAAGGTCTGCAGCCAGTGAACTCAATGCCATGACTGATAATAGCTTATCTCCTCAGATATGCTACCAAGCAGAGGGTGTTAAGGGCAGTCAGAGACCTGGAGGAAGTGATTTGGCGAGGTGTCACGGTCTCATTCTTTAGAGATTTCTCAGCCGAGGTGGCTGCTCGTCGGAAGGCCTTTAATTCAATCAAAAAGCTTTTGGCCCAACACAACTTCAAATATGGCTTTCGCCAGTTAGCCTACCTGTATGAGTCCAAAGATGAGAAAGAAATAGTGGCGAAGACCCCTAACGAAGCGGAGAGGTGGGCATCAAAACATTGGCCCAGTTTGTCCCTGAAGACTTCATCTCCCAGAAAGCTTTGGCACCCAGGACCAAAAGAACAGAGCAGGGGGAACCAAATGCATGGAGAAGGCTCATGGAGGGACCAACATCCTAGTCGGGCTGTCCCTCTACTACATAGATCCCCCAGGCAATCTGGCACTTCACGAGCTCTGGCACAATCTCATGATGACTCTGAGGCAAATCGCTGAGGTTTTCACGCTGCCTCCCACCCTGGTCTGCAAAAGGCAACTCAATCACCCAGGATTCGGTACCAGTCTCATAGTGATGCAGATACAGCTACAAATGCCGCACCTCCGGCTAAACAAACTAAGGATGAGATTCCTAGGGCTCAGCTGGACTATACAGAAATATCAGATGAGGCATTAATGGAAGTAGCTCTGGATTCCTGGGCAGATTCTTTTCCAGTACTGGACAAGCACCTTACTTCTACTGCACCTCTAGTGGAACTGGGGCCACTGCTTTTTGCGGCTGCCTTGATGCCTTATCTAGATGGTGCACCTGCTGTAAAGAAATCTGCTAAGCCACCGGACTGAGCGCCATATGTCTTCTTCCTTTTGGGCCTCGTATCTATTTTACCTCCCCTACTCTTCACTCCCCTTGGCTGCAGTGGTGGTGTCTAATGGGGTAGGGATAAGGGAAAGGGAAGGCTGGGACTCCCAGCTTAAGCCCTGCTATCCAGCAGTTACAAAGGGGTTGCTCTTATATCAGTTAAACGTATACAGAGGTTAGAATGACCCCTGATGGGAAATAATCATCCTCTCTTCACCTTGGAATCTCAGAGGGGGCATATATGCCATCTATAGTGCGTATTGCACACCCCTGGGGTTGAAAATTAGTCGATAGTTAAGTGTGAATTTACCCCCCCCCCTTCTCTTGTCCTATTGACGCCGAAACTGGATGCCCCACCTCATTGCTAAATTGAGGTGGTGCAAAAGTTTCATGACTGGTGAGGCTGGGGAGTGGGCCTTATTATGTCACTTGGCTTAACTCCTCCTCCCCTGTTAGGATATTTGGCTAGCACAGCAGAGTGCTTCTCCTTGCTTGTAGCGCAGGACTGGCACCAACGTGCATATACCCGATATTGATGGCTTACTACCTGTAAGATTGTACAGAGTTTCTGTTAACAGTTGTTGTTTAACGAATTGTTATATATTTTGTTCCACCTATAATTAAGTGGGCATAACTGTTATTAGTTTAACAGTTGGCTGTTTTGTATTTCCAGTAGTGAACTGTGTTTGTGGTGTTCTCTCTTTTCAAAAATAGGCCAGATTTACTTTGTTATCCTTTAGTCTACTCCTTTTGTCTGCTTCCGCTGAACAAATCCACATCAGATACACTGTTTACTATTCCTGTCCTATCCTTCCTGTGACTTGAGGGTGAGTACCTATCCTTTTAAAATCTCTGGTACAGTGGAGCTCTGTTTTAGTATGGGGTTAACACTTATATCTTGGAATGTGAAGGGGCTGAATCATCCCACTAAAAGGGCAGTGGTGCTTAAACACTTGCACTACTTGCAGGTGGATAAAGTGCTCCTTCAAGAGATGCATCTTACTGCAAGAACTGTAATGTGGCTTAAAAAATCATGGGTGGGGACAGTTACTGCCAGTTCGGCACCGAACAAAGCAAAAGGGGTTGCAATCCTGGTCAAGAAAATCTGTCCCTGGACGGTAGATAAAACTGTCACCGATACACAAGGGCATTGGTTAGCAGTTAGATTCTCACATCCCGGGGGTAAAGCAGTTCTGGCCTATTTATATGGCCCCAATACGGACGCACCTGAAATACTCTTGGATATGAACCGGGCAACAGAATCTCTGGTGGCTGGCCATCATGATGGGGGGGACTTTAATATTGCCCCTGACATATTCTTGGACAAGTCCACACCCAACCCGCAAACACACCCCAAGGCGATGTGCATACTGCAAGAAATGATAAGGGAATGGGGACTGGTGGACGTCAGATGGAGGGACCATCCCACAGGGAGAGATTACTCTTTCTTCTCGGCTGCTCACACAACTTAGTCGTGTAGACTTTTGGCTTGGTAAACTGGTTGCTGCTCAAAGCATTGTGTCCTTCAAACTACATAACATCTTAATTTCGGATCATGCCCCAGTATCTTGCATATGTACACCAGCAGGGCATGAAAGCACGGGCACCAGATGGACATGTAATCCAATACTGATTAAAGACCCCTCATTTCAAAGCATGGTCAAGGAGGTGTCTCGGGATTATTTTGCCACCAATAAGCCAGACGACATCTGCAGCCATGGTCTGGGACTCCTTCAAAGCAGTTCTTAGAGGGCAAATTATTTCCTATGTGGCTCATAAAAACAAAGGGAGGAGGGCAGAACTTGCTGGGCTGCAAGCTGAACTGGCAACCAAGGAGGCCAGATTTAAGGCTTCCACATCTAATTGCCCAGATGGGGAGCAGCTTCGAGAGATAGTCGGCTTAAAATATCGTATTAACTCAATGCTGAACCAGCAAGCTGAATGGCTTATGGCCAGGACCAAGCATGCATACTGGGAAAGTGGGGAAAAGGTAGGAAGCTGCTGCCTATCAGTTGAAAAAGCAGCAAGCCGCCTCACGCATACATGCCCTTCGAAACGCTAAAGGACAGACTGCTACAGACCCCAAACAGATTAATCTCTGTATGAGGGAATTCTATCAGCAGTTGTACCAGTCACATACATCCCTGACACAGAATCAAATAGGTGACCTCCTAAAGGATTTCTGCTCAGCGGCATGCATCCCTCAACTATCAGGTGTAAGGCGGGACGCACTGGATAAGCCCCTTACTGAAGCAGAGCTGAGCTTGGCAGTCTCTCAGCTACCTAGGGGTAAGTCCCCGGGGCCTGATGGCATGACCGCCAAACTTTACCATTGATCAGTTCGGAGGTCAGTGCCCCACTGCATGCAGCCTTGCAGGAGGCCCATGAAAATGGCACCCATCCACCAACGATGTGAGAGGTGCTAATTACCCTCATTCCCAAGAAGTCTGATGGTCCGTTGAATTGTGCAAACTTTCACCCTATCTCATTAATTTCTGTGGATACGAAGATTGTAGCCAAAATACTTGCTAATCAGATGCTAGATGTCATACGCTCTATAGTCCACACATCTCAGGCTGGTTTTACTAAGGGCAGAGCAGTGGTGGACAATATTCATCTGGACACCCGTTCCCCTAAACCCATGCAGTCGATTTTGTGAAAGCATTTGACTCAGTGGAATGGCCTTATCTGCATGAAGTCCTTAAGTTTTATGGTTTTGGCCCATATTTTCGACAGTGGATCCAAGTCCTGTATAATAATCCCACGGCTAGAATTCTCACAAATAAGGATATTTCTGATCCATTTTTCCTACAGCGTGGCACCAGACAGGGGTGCCCTCTGTCCTCACTCTTATTTTTGGTAGCATTGGACCCTCTTACCAGGGTTCTTCAGGCCAGTCATGCTATTGAAGGTATCCAGATGGAAGCCCACTCCTACATCACATGTTCGTATGCAGATGACTTACTTCTTACACTCACCTGCCCGTGTGAATCCCTTCGCCCTGTTCTTGATACCCTGCATACCTTTGCCAGTATATCGGGCCTGCAAGTTAACCAGAAGAAAACCTGTGTCACCCCGCTGAATGCGGCAAGTACCAAAGATTGCATATAGGGACTGGGACTCTCCTGGGAGCCTAGCAGTCTATCTTATCTGGGTACTCACATACCATTTCACTGGGGGCAGATTGAATCTAATAACTTTACACCTCTGTTAGACCAGCTGGTGATTGAAATAGCTCGATGGAAAAGACTCAACCTCTCCCTTGTAGGAAAAGTTGCTACCATAAGAATGTTACTATTGCCTAGGTTATCATATTTGCTGAATAATCTACCGATAGCCCTATCAGACAAAGTTTTTCATCCATTAGATAGATTAGTCTCATCCTTTCCGTGGGAAGGAAAAAACCGAGATTGGGCACCCTTAAACTTCGAGCCCATTGATCTCGGGAGGGCTTGGGTATTCCCTGGTTCCGGGGTTATCACTGGTCCTTTATTGCAGCTCAAGCTGTTAAAAGGTTCTTGCCTGCTGTCTCTCCATCGGTGCCATGGGTGCAGCTAGAGGGGCAAATTTTGCGAAACACACCCCTCAGCCTCCTGCTAACTAATGCTAGCATCCCCTGGTGCCAGCTCTCCCCGGTCATGGCTGAGACCAGGAAAACATGGCTCTGCACCATGAAAGTGACCAAGACTAAGAATCAGAGTGTTTTTCCTCCTTTCAGATACCTGAGATTATGGAACAATCCACTCTTAAAGGTGGCAGACAAACCCCTCCACTGGTCTTCATGGGAGAGGAAAGAGATAAACTATGTCCAAGATCTATATATGCCTAACACCACAATGCTCATGTCCTTCGAACAGCTCAAAGCCCACTACTCACTGCAATGCCAGGATTTTTGGAAATTTCTGCAGTTTCGCAATGCAGTGCAGTCCTTAGAGTGGACCAACATGGCAGAGTCCAGATGGAGTTGGATGTCCTCCCTACACCTTAAGCCCACCTCACGGGGTCTGGCTGGTAGATTTGACACCATTATGCGTGAGACCCAACCTGACTGCATGGCTACTTGCAGGGAGAAGTGCAGCAAAGACCTGGGGCTTTCACTTACACCAGACACTTGATACCGCTGCCTGCAGTTAGCACATTCCACATACAGGGACTCTAAAAGCCAATTGATTCAATTAAAAAATCCTTCTCTGCTGGTACCGCACTCCGGCTGTCCTCTACAAGTGGGGAATACTCTCTCATGCACAGTGCTGGAGATGCAGACATAGTCCAGCCAACACTCTCCATCTATTGTGGCATTGCCCAACTCTAGTCCCCTTTTGGTCCGCTATAGCTATGGATTGCTCTGGAATACTGGGGCAGCCCATTAACCTGACCAATCCTATGCTGGTTTTGGGGGACCGGACTCCTCTGGCTCACCTTAAACTACAACATCAAAACTGGATACTGGTGGTCTTGCTAGAGGCCAAACGGCTCCTCTTGATGTATTGAGGCAACCCCTGCCGCCTTCTATCTCTCTGTGGCACTCGGCCATAGCCAGACTGACTACTTTCGAGAGATTAACTTATGCTAATAATGGTAGACTTCACTTGTATTTCAGCAAATGGGAAGCTTATCTTAATTCAGCACTATGTAGGGTTGTACCTCCCCGACCTGGGAACCCCCTACCTAAACAGCAATATCAAAAATACCGTTCTCATGGTCACTGTGGAATGATTAGTTAAAACCTAGCCTAGCACCTATATAATTGCGACCACATGACTTCCATTATACCGAGGTCCAATATTCCTTCTCTTTTTTTCTCTCTTTTCTGCTACTCCCCCACCCCTATTTCCTTTCTCTTACACCATACTCTGGTGATCAGACTTTGTGTCTCAGGGATAGATATGTGAATGGCCATTGTACTACGGATAATGTAACCAGTTGAATTTTGAAAAAGTGATTGTTTGACCTGAACAGTAAATAATGGTGATATATTATTGCTAGAAGAACACTGTCTTATCAAAACAGTATATTTTTCAATACTGCATTCAGAGTGTTGTGATACCTGGAATTTTTTCTTCTATGTGGATGCAAAATGTGACTGTATTGCAAGGCCTTTTTGGGACTATATATCTTTTGCAAACTCACATATGATGTATTTTAAGTCTTGGAAAAATAATAAAATATTCTATGATAAAAAAAAAAAATAAAATAATAGTACCATCCAAAGTTGTTATATTCAGACCTGAATTCTGTTCTTTGGACTGCTTATTGCTAAATACAACAACCTGGGTGTTTTTAGAATTTAATACTAAGAAATGCTTCTTGAAAAAATCCTGCACCTGATCAAAGACCATCTAGAGCTTAGGTCTAATCAAATCCAAGGTTGGACCCTCTACATATATTATCGTATCGTCAGCATAAAGGTGGTACCCTATATCTGCAAGGTCAAAACTAAGATTGTTAACATAGATATTGAATAACAATGGTCCCAAAATTGACCCTTGTGGGACACCATTTAACATTTCAACTAAGTTAGACCTAAAAGGGCCAATCTCAACAAATTGTTTCCTCCCATTTAAGTAAGGCGAGAACCAATTAACAACTTGGATAGATAAACCGATCTGGCTGAGCCTGAACAAGAGCACCTGGTGGTTTAAAGTATCAAAAGCTTTAGAAAGATCTATAAATAAAGCTCCAACCATTGTTGTAGAGTATACGTTCCTGGATTTTGGCAAGTGGACAGAGGATTGAGATGGGCCTGTAGTTCTCAACTATGGTATTTATGCCACCCTTATGTACTGGGACAACCATTGCAACTTTCTACTTATCCGGGACAGTGCTTGACAGAAAGGACCTGTTGAACAGATCACAGACAGGGCGAGCTAGAGCAGCAGCTCCCAGCTTAAAAATCTAGGTTCAAGGGTATCAAAGCCAGGAGAACCCTTGGCTTTCAGGTTGGCAAGTAGTTGATGAACTTCCTTAACGGAGGCAAGTTCAAGATGGAAGGCTGGGCGGTCATCAAGAATTACCTGTTTTCACCTTTTCAATTCAGAAAATGTAGGGAATCTTCCACTGCTTCATGAGTGATTCATTGCATGAGATTTTGAGGTTCTATTCTAATGCAAGCCAGCAGAGCTGTCATAAAGCAGATAACGTCCTCTGATAACACTCGACAGAGCCAAATCCAGGAGGTGGAGGGGGGAGGGTGTGAGAGAGAGGAGTGGAATTTTCATCTGCACTTCCATGATTTGCAGTGAGTACAATCTGGTTATTTTGAAGGGGAGTGAGAACCCCACAACAACAAAAATGCAAGCCGGCCCAGTGGTGCTGTGGGTTGAGGTGCTGGACACCACACTGGCGACCCATGTTTGGGATTGAGCTTGGGTTGCTGGGGGTCAGCCGGGGAGGAGAGGATTGAGTGTCCAAAGACTGCTCTCCTCTCTTCTCCTGGGGAGTGTGGGCTCGTGGTCCAGCCACAGTAGCGACTCCTAGTGGAGACTGAGAGCACTGAAGCCGGGATCATGGATGCAAGAGGAAGAGGTGATGGCAGATGCTCGTGAGTGCAGTGTGGAAGCGTGCCCAGCTTGTACTGAGTGTCATTGCATGTCCATGCCTCTGCAGGGGTCACATCATGAGCCAGCACAAGGAAAAGGCCCGGCTCCTGGAGAGACAGCAGCACGTCAGCCCCACTCTCACTGCCGGATCCCACCCACCCCAGTTCCTGATATCCTCCGGCCTGCACCTGACCACCGGACTAGACTTGAAGGAGTGCTCAAGGTAGGAGTGGGTATCCCCACTCTGGGGGGCACAAGCCAGGGGGTACTTAAGGTGGCTAGGGATGCTAGGTTGGGGTTCTGGGGGGGACTGGGAGGTGTGGGGGTTCTCAGACTGGGTGGGATCAGCTGGCGATGCCTGAGGGATGCCCCAGGACTGGTGGGTGGAGGGAAACAAATGTGTAAAAAAAAAAAACAACAAAAATGCAACATTTAGCAAAACATTGCAAATGATCCCACTGCAATCCCCAGCAGTAGTGCAACAATGAGACATACAGAAAAAATTCATTGTCATGTTGACATAAGCTTGCAAAAAATATCATTCAGAAATCAAAATGTCAATGCTTTCATGTCTGAAAAAATTAATACTATTTTTTATTTTAAATGCTATGTAATACCCACCTCCCATTGTACACAGTTTTGCAACCATAGACTGTGGCGACTACTCCTGCCACCTGAACACAGATGGGACTCTCTCTCAACACTCCCCCTAAATATAGGAGAAATTGCTAGAGCACGTGAAAGGTTTCAAGGTTTATTGTGGCATTGACATTCAGTGCTGCCTTTCCCAGAAGGGAGCCCATCCCACCTCTCTCTGTGCCCTCTACCTCAGTCACTCACTGAGCAAGTGACACACAAAAGGCCTTTTTACATGAGTGGCTCTGCACCTTAACGAGCGGTGCAGAGCAACTATAATGTAACCTTGATGTCCATGTAAAGCCACTCTGCACTGCACCAAACCAAATGGGAGCGTTCATTGTTCTGGCATGCCCCCTTCCCTGGGATTGCCATTGTGGCTTTTTGTTTTGCACCACATCGGGCTGCAGTGTAATCACCCTGCAGACTTCACATCGATGCAGCCCCACAAGCAAGTCTTGAGCTCTTGGCCAACTGGAAAGCTATGAAAAATGCCTGAAGAGCCACGAGACCACTGCAGGACCGCTCTGTGTAAAACCACAATGCAGCAGCACAGACAGAGTGGAGCGATCGGTTGGAAACTGCAGTGCTTTGTTAAGGGCTCCATTTAAAAGGGGCTTAAATGGCACCTCCCACCTCCCCCTTCACACAAACCCAATGGCAGGCACAGATGCCAGCACTAGAGTCACCATCCCCAAGGAAAATATTTGTCTTTTTTAAATAATAAATGGGCGATAGCCACCAGGCTTATCTAAAACTAAACCCTCTATAGCTGCAGAAGGGGGTGAGAGACCCTGTCCTCTCTGCTATGCTGCCTACAACACACTAGTACCATCCACCATCTGACTGCACTAACTTGACTGAATCAGATTCCTTTGCAACTCTGGACCGATTCAGTAACTTTTAAGTGGTTCAAGTCTCTCCAACAATTGTTCTGGCTTCTACTACATTAAACGTGCTGCTGCTGAGTGCTCAGTGAGAACGGGAGCTCAGAGTGCTGCAATGTTTCGTTTGAAGAGCCCCCCCACTGCAGACAAAAACAAACCACATGTCATTCAGCAACTCAGCTGAGGGCCAATACTACACCTGCCAGACTTGCCGACGACACCTGATACACTCGACTGACCCAACCCAGAGTCCTTTGTGTTTACCGGTGCAGGTAGGCTAGCTAGCTAAGCTTAGCGTTAGCCAGCTAAACAAAGTAGCACCACCCCCTTCACCCTGGCTGTGTTGTATTCTGTTGGCTGGCACCAGCCTCTAGGCTGATGAGCCAACAGTGTGTGAAAATTGTCAGCTCACTGTGATGGCACGGCACACAGCCATTGTTTCAGGAGCTGTTAATGAGCCAAAAAGAATAGAGTGGATGTGGGGTGCATGGTCTGATTTCAGCTCTGCAGCACCTCCTGTTTGTTGTCCACCTGTTCAGAGGGGTGCCACTCCACAGCAAGAGATTCCAGGGTGGGCACCTCCCCCAGCTCCACTTCTGTGTTCTGACTTTTATGCAAGCAACATACATACTGTATATAGATGTTATAGTACTCAAAGTTTTTGGGGTCACACAGGGCTCTTTGTCAGGTGCCTTGGCTAGAATATGGCTGCAAATATTTGGACAGCTACTCAAAACATTTGTAAACATCTCCGTACATGTAGTTATTACATTTGTACACATTAGTACATGTAGTTATTACATTGGTACATGCTTGTACATGTAGTTATTACAGTGGTGCATGTTTGTACAACTAGTTATTACATTGGTGCACATTTGTACGTGTAGCTATTACAGTGGTACATGTCTGTATATGTAGTTGCTACATTGGTACACGTTTGTATACGTAGTTATAACATTGGTGCACATTTGTACTTGTAGTTATTACATTTGTGCACATTTGTACATGTATTTATTACACTGGTACATGTCTGTACGTGTAGTTATTACATTGATACATTTGTATATATACACAGTAGTTATTACATTGGTGCATGTTTGTAAATGTAGTTATTACATTTTTGCACATTTGTACATGTAGCTATTACATTAGTACATGTCTGTACATGTAGTAATTACATTGGTACCCTGAAAGAGGAGTGATGGAAGTGTATAGCACCCTGAAGGAGGAGGGATGGAAATGTATAGGACTCTGAAGAAAGACAGATGGAAATGTATAGTACCCTAAAACAGGAGAAATATAAATGTATAGCACCCTGAAAGAGGAGTAATGGAAATGTATAGTACCCTAAAGGCAGAGGGATGGAAATGTATAGTGCCCTGAAAGAGGAGGGATGGAAATGTAAAGGATCCTGAAAGAGGCTGTATGGAAATGTATATTACCCTGAAGGAGGTGTGATGAAAATGTATATTTTAGATTGAATATTAACAAACAATCAACTAAGTGTAAAAAACAAAGGTGTGTTGCCAGATACAGTGAGTGATCATTTGGCCACCTACTGCATGTGGAAATGTAAGCGTACAAAACACCCACCAGGGTTGATAAGTTGCAGAAAATTTCCTCAGAAATTAAGTGAGGAAGTTTTAGTAGATCTGGAGGAAACTGATTGGTCCTTTATAGACGCTATACCCTATGTAGATCTGGCCATAGACTTTTTTTACACACAATTTATTAAAATTACAGGATAAATATTCTCTGAAACTAACAAGAAGAGTAAGGGGGACTTTAGGTAAATGGATAATGCCAGCCTGTTTTAAGTTGTTGAAACTTAGAGACCGAACTTGGAAGTGATTCAACTTAACAAAGGATATGAATGAAGGAAATTAATGTAAATCAAAATTGAAACAAGGCAAATGTAATTACTACTCAGAACAACAGGAAACTAATTTAAGAAATCCCAAAAGGTTTTGGTCATATATAACTTCTTTGATTACATTAATGAGAGACCACTCAAACGAATTTAGAGAGAATGATAAAAAGAGATTCTAGCTGTATTGGTCATTGGAAAACAGGAGATGATGGAAGGTTTGATACCTTTTATTGGACCAGCAAGTGTCTTGTACAAAGATGGAATTATACACAAGCTTCCGGGGCCTCACAGGTCCCTTCTTCAGGTGAATAGCAAAACTGAGCAACAAAAATATAAGAGTTAATGATAAAAATTTAACAAATGCCCAAGAAATAAGTAATGCCTTTTTGCATAAATTTCTGGATATGAGTAAATATAATCAAAATAATTGTCATCAGGATTCTGATGGTTTGGTAAAAGGAGCCCTCAAATGTGACAGAGCCTTCTACTTTAGGGTGATAAAATCTTCCCAGGTATATAAGCTGCTAAACAAAATACCACAAAAAAAAAATGCCGGAATTAATGACTTACAACCCAAATTTTTGAAACTTACATCATCCAAAATAAACGCTTCTTTAACTAAAATTTTCAATTGATCTTTAACCACTGGCTGCTTTCCAACACAGTGGAAACATACAGTTGTTATACCAGTCATTAAGGTGGTGATCTAGGAGAAATGGGCAACTACCGCCCAATCTCCTTGCTACACCCCCTAGGGAAGATATTGGAAAGGTTAGTAAATGAGCAACTTTCTTCCCATTTACAGCAATGTGGGCTAAGGGCTCCCGAGCAGCATGGCTTTAGAAAATTTCACAGTACTGGAACTGCCTTGGCCAGCTTCACAAATCACATCAGTGAGGCCATGGATAAAGGGGAACTCACTGGTGCTGTTTTCATGGACCTGTCCAAGGCATTCGATCTGATTGATCACTGCCTGCTGCTTGGGAGCCTTGCCAAGAGGGGATTATCAAATTCTCCCTTGGATTGGGTTAAAAGTTACCTAATGGATAGAGGTCTTTAAGTTTCTTATGGCGGCACTCTTTCAAATACTATGGTACTAAAACAAGGAGTTCCTCAGGGGTCAATACTAGGGCCCCTTTTCTTTTCTATCTTTATTGATAGCATTCCTGAGAAACAGACTAAAACCCATAAACTTTTATATGCTGATGACATCATCATATACACTAGTTCTAGCTCTATTGACATCATAGTTCAAAACCTGAATAGTGATTTTTTAGAATTAGAAATTTGGTTAAGAAAATCAACATTATTATTAAATAGTTTGAAAACAAAGAGTATGTTATTCGGTTCAAAACAAAGACTAGAAAAGTCAGGAAGTCTAGATGTGTTTGATGGAAAGGGAACAAGGTTAGAACAGGTGGAACAATTTAAATACCTGGGTATAAATATGGACACTCAACTAACATTTATACCTCATATAGGAAACATAACAGGGAAAGTTAATCAAAAATTGGGGGTTACTTTTCAAACTTCAGAATTCCTTGACACTACAAGCCAGGATTGCAATAGCACAAAGAATATACTGTTATATCAACTGAATTATAATCATGTTTTGTTTACAGCCCTATCCAAACAAGTTATGTTAAATCTAACAACAACTTTTCACAGCATTTGCATATTTTTTTATAAACAACCATACAACACTCATCGTTGTAAACTCTACCAAATCACTGGCTGACTTCCACCTAATCTGAGTAGCATATATTCCCTATGCTGTGTAATTGATAATGTCTTATGGCAAAATGATAATTCCCCTCTCTACCCACTCTTAAAAACTAGAACCACAAATCAATACCTTAGACTAAATGCTAGTCTAACAATAAGTGAAACTAAAACTAAAATGGGTGACCAACTTTTTCCATCCAAGCTCCTAAATATTGGAATGCCCTTCCTCCAGAATTGCAATCAGGCATAAGTCATGAACTTTTTTAAAAGCAAACTAAAAAGCTACCTTTTTAACCAACTGCAATGTTCTTGCTTTTTAACTAATCTGCTGTTTAAATATAGTGTAATGCCATTGTCTCATTGTATTGTATCATGTTTGTGAATTTAATGTATAATCTTCGGAGTCATTGTTAATGTCATGTGTTGTGAATGAAATTGCACAAATTTTACATCTTGACTGTGTATTTTATCGATCTCAGTCACAGACGAAAAAGGTCCTTGGCTCATATGTTTACCCGATAAACAAAAGATAAATAAGTTAGTTAGTTTAAATTTTATTTTTCTACAGGGTAGAACTTTAGGACCAGTGGTCCTAAAGAAGATAAATAAATAAATAAAAATAAATAAATATGACTCTGAAAGAGGAGTGATGGAAATAAATAGTATTCTGAAAAAGGAGGGATAGAAATGTATAGTACTCTGCAAGAGAAGAGATGGAAATTAGTAGTACCCTGAAAAAAGGAGGGATGGAAATATATAGCACCCTGAAAAGAGGAGGGTTGGAAATGTATAGTATCCTGAAAGAGTAGGGGTGAAAAGATATAGGACTCTGAAAGAGGAGGGATGGAAATGTATAGTACTCTGCAAGTACCTGAAAAGAGGAGGGATGGAAATGTATAGTATCCTGAATGAGTAGGGCTGAAAAGGTATAAGACTCTGAAAGAGGAAGGATAGAAATGTATAGTACTCTGCAAGAGAAGAGATGGAAATTAATAGTACCCTGAAAAGAGGAGGGATGGAAATATATAGCACCCTGAAAAGAGGAGAGATGGAAATGTATCGTATCCTGAAAGCGTAGGGGTGAAAAGATATAGGACTCTGAAAGAGGAGGGAGGGATGGAAATGTATAGTACTCTGCAAGAGAAGAGATGGAAATTAATAGTACCCTGAAAAGAGGAGGGATGGAAATGTATAGTATCCTGAAAAGAGGAGGGATGGAAATGTATAGTATCCTGAAAGAGTAGTGGTGAAAAGGTATAAGACTCTGAAAGAGAAGGGATGGAAATCGTATAGTACTCTGCAAGAGAAGAGATGGAAATTAATAGTACCCCGAAAAGAGGAGGGATGGAAATATATAGCATCCTGAAATGAGGAGGGATGTAAATGTATAGTATCCTGAAAGAGTAGGGGTGAAAAGGTATAGGACTCTGAAAGAGGAGGGATGGAAATGTATAGTACTCTGCAAGAGAAGAGATGGAAATTAATAGTACCCTGAAAAGAGGAGGGATGGAAATATATAGCACCCTGAAAAGAGAAGGGATGGAAATGAATAGTACCATAAAAAGAGGAGGAATTAAAATGTATAGGATCCTGACAGAGAAGGGATGGAAATGTATAGAGTACCCTGAGAGAGGGGTAATGGAAATGTATAGTGCCCTAAAGGCAGAGGAATGGAAATGTATAGTGCCCTGAAGTAGGAGGGATGGAAATGTATAGTACCCTGAAAGAGGAGGGATGGAAATGTATAGTACCCTGAAAGAGGAGGGATGGAAAGGCATAGGACCCTCAAAGAGGAGGGATGGAAATGCACAGTACCCTGAAAGAGGCTATATGGAAATGTATAATACCCTGAAGGAGGTGTGATGGAAATGTATATGACTCTGAAAGAGGAGTGATGGAAATACTGTATACAGTATTCTGAAAAAGGAGGGATGGAAATGTATAGGATCCTGAAAGAGGAGGGATGGAAATGTATAGAATCCTGAGAGAGGAAGGATGGAAATGTATAGTACGCTGAAAGAGGAGGGATGAAAATGTATAGTATTCTGAAAGAGAAGGGATGGAAATGTATTGTACCAAGAAAGAGGAGGATGGAAATGTATAAGATCCTGAAAGAAGAGGGGTTTAAATGTATAGTATCCTTAAAGAGGAGTAATGAAAATGTATAGTACCATGAAGGCGGAGGGATGGAAATGTATAGTGCCCTGAAAGAGGAGGGACGGAAATGTATAGGACTCTGAAAGAGAAGGGATGAAATGTATAGGATCCTGAAAGAGGAGAGATGGAAATGCACAGTATGCTTAAAAAGACAGTATGGAAATATATAATACCCTGAAGGAGGTGTGATGGAAATGTATGACTTTGGAAGAGTGATGGAAATATACATACAAACAAAATTTGGCAGCAGATAAAGGCCTAGAGGTCTATTAAGTCTGCTCAAATGTGCAGCTAGCACCCCTTATTCTGCAGCTACCCCTCCCTTCCACCCCTTCCCCTCCATTGACCCTCCCCCTTGTCCTGTCCCAGACCCTTTTGAAGCAGTCCACTGTTCTACTGGATACCACTTCTGCAGGTAATGCATTCCACCCAGCTACCACCCTCTCTGTAAAAAAGTGTCTCCTCATCTCCCTCCTGAACCTTCCTCCCTCCAGTCTCATATCATGGCCCTGGATGTCCCTCCCCTCCCTTACTTTGAACAGCCCCTCTGTACCTGTCTTGTTTATTCCTTTCATGTTCTTAAAGGTTTCAATCATGTCCCCCCGTCCCTCCTCTCCTCCAGTGAGTACATGTTCAATTCCCTCAGCCTCCTCTCGTATGATAAGTCCCCCAGCCCCTTGATCATCCTTGCCGCCCTGCACTGCACCCCCTCCAGTAACTTAATGTCCCATTTCAGATACGGGCGCTAGTCCTGCATGCAGTACTCTAGGTGCAGTCTAATTAATGACCTATACAGTGGCAGAAACACCTCCTCCCCTCCTCAAGGATATACCCCTTGCAATGCAACCCAGCATTTTGTTGGCCTTTGCAGCTGCCTTCCTACATTGTGCCAAGTTGTTCATTGACCCTGTAATGAGCACCCCCAGATCCTTCTCCTCCTCTGTCTGGGCTAGCTGCACTTCCCCCAGCTGGTAACTCCTCCTTGGGTTCTTCACCCCAAAATGCAGCACATTGCACTATTTGGCATTAAACCCCAGTTGCCAGGTGTCTGACCAGGTTTCAAGCTTTGCCAGATCATCCTGCAACCCCTGCCATCCCCCCTAGGTCATTCACCACTGCTCCCATCTTGGTATCATCAGCAAACAAACTGATCTTGCTCTTGATGTCCAATGATATGTCTACAATGAATATCCCAAACAACACTTGTCCCAACACTGAGCCCTGTGGAACACTGCTCGTCACTACCCTTGGGTGAGAGAGCTCCCCACCCACCACCACCCTCTGTTGCCTACCCTGAAGCCAGTTCCCTACCCATCTCACCAGCTTTGCACCCGCTCCATGCCTTCTAACTTACTTCCCAGCCTCCCATGTGGCACCAAGTCAAATGCCTTACTGAAGTCCAGATACAGGACATCCACTGCATGGCCCCTGTCTAGTTGCCTAGTTACCCAGTCATAGAACTCCACCAGGTTGGTTTGGCAGGATCTGCCACATATGAAGCCATGATGTCTGCTGTCCTGTAGTCCTCTGGCCTCTAGGAGGGCCACCAGCCTCTCCTTCAGGATAGTCTCCATCAGCTTACCCACAACGGATGTGAGGCTCACCAGTCTGCAGTTCCCTGGTTCATCCTTGGGGCCACTCTTGTGAAGGGGCACCACATGAGCCATCCTCCAGTCCTGAGGTACACATCCTGAGAGTAGTGAGACATTAAATAGGTCTGCCAAAGGTCCCGCAAGGACCTCTGCCAGCTCCTTCAGTACCATGGGGTGGATGCCATCTAGGCCTGGTGCCTTGTCCACCCTAAGTGCCTTCAAACCCTTCTGAACTCTGCCCTCCATAATTTCCCCGTCTGTCACCCCTCCCCTATGTTTAACATAGAAACATAGAATTTGATGGCAGATAAGGACCGCTTGGCCCACCCAGTCTGCCCATTTCCCTACCTGATGGATAAGCTGCAGATCCTAGTTAACCAGCAGCCTACTTCTTCTCCACCCTCCCCTAGAATTGCCTTATGACTGTCCCATGCATGCTTGACTTCCACCACTGTTTTTGACTCCACAACCTCCTCTGGAAGGCCGTTCCATACATCCACAACCTCTGTGAAAAATACTTCCTTAATTACCTCTGAGCCGCCTCTTCTATCTTCAAATTGTGCCCCTTGTTCTTGCACACCTCTTTTTGAAAGATGCTACCCTCTTGGACTTTGTTGATTCCTTGAGGTACTTGAAAGTTTCTATCATGTCCCCCCTCTCCCTCCTTTCCTCGAGGCTATACATATTAAGCTCCTTAAGTCTCTTTTCATATGTCTTCCGGTTCAGACCCTGCACCATTTTAGTTGCCCTCCTCTGGACAACTTCCATCCTGTCTATGTCTTTGTGGAGATTTGGTCTCCAGAACTGCACACAGTACTCCAGATGGGGTCTCACCAGCTGTCTGTACAGAGGGATAATAACTTCTTGTTTTCTACTGGTGATGCCTTTCCCTATGCATCCCAGTATCCCCCAGCCCTCCTTGCTGCCCTCTCACATTGCTTGCCCACCTTTAGGTCATCTGATATGACTACCCCCAGGTCCCTTTCCATTTTTGTTGTTGTTAGTATCTCACCCCCCATTGTGTACTCTTCCCCTGGGTTTTTGTTTCCCAGGTGCATTACCTTGCACTTCTTAGCATTGAATCTAAGCTGCCATACATTTGACCATTCCTCTAACCTTGCCAAGCCCCTTCTCATCCTTTCCACTCCACCTTGTGCATCAACTCTGTTGCAGATCTTTGTGTCATCTGCAAAGAGACATACTTTTCCTTCCAGTCCCTCTGCAATGTCGCTTATAAAGACATTGAAGAGGACCGGTCCTAATACTGAACCCTGCGGTACCCCACTACTAACCCCCCTTTTTTCAGAGTGGACTCCATTTACTACTATTCTCTGTGTCCTATTCTCCAGCCAATTCTTTACCCAGGCTGTCATCTTGGGACCCACTTCCAGGCTGGCTAACTTGTATATTAATCTTTTGTGTGGGACTGTGTCAAATGCCTTGCTAAAGTCTAGGTAGGCCATGTCCACAGCCCTCCTCTGATCAACTACTTTGGTCACCCAGTCAAAGAAATCTATCAGATTTGCCTGGCATGACCTTCCGCTGTGAATCCATGCTGCCTTGGGTCCTGTGCCCTCTGGCCTCTAGATACTCAACAATTCTTTCCTTCAGAAGTGATTCCATCATTTTCCCTATCACTGAGGTTAAACTAACAGGTCTGTAGTTTCCTGCTTCTGCCTTGCTCCCACTTTTGTGAAGGGAATCACATCTGCCCTTCTCAGTCCTCGGGTACTACCCTTCCTCCCATGATTTGTTAAAGAGGGTAGTCAGTGGTGTCACTAGTTCTACCCTTAGTTCTTTTAGAATTCTGGGATGAATCCCATCAGGCCCCATTGCTTTGTCCACCTTCAGTTTTAAGAGTTCTTTCAGAACCCTTTCTTCTGTAAATGGCTGGTATCAACTTCTGTATCCAGAGTGTTTCTACTGTTTGTTTTAGGTACCTCCCCTCTTCCTTTGTAAATACTGAGCAAAATATTTGTTTAGTATCTCTGCCTTTTCACAATCACCTCTGCCCACCTCCCTCCCTTTATTAAGCCTCACTATCCCTCCCTGGTCTTCCTTCGCTCCCAAATGTACCTATTAAAGGTTTATCCCCTTCTTAACTGAGTTGGCTATCTTTTCCTCGGTTTGGGCCTTTGCTGTTCTGACTGCCTTCCCAGCTTCCTTTTGCTTTAACTGATACAGTTCTCTGTCCTGTTCCTTCTGTGATTCCTTGTACTTCCCGAATGCTTTCTTTTTCTCTTGAACCTTCACTGCCACTTCCTTTGAGAACCATAGTGGTTTCTTACCTCGTTTCATTTTGTTTATTTGCTTTACACAAAGGCTTGTTACCTCTGTGATGGCAGTTTTTATTATTCCCCATTGTTCTTCCACCCCTCCTTCCTGCCCATTTGCTAGTGCATTCCTTAGGCACTCACCCATTTTGACAAAGTCAGCCCTCCTAAAATCCAGTACCTTTGTCTTTGTATGGCTTGACTCTATTGCTGTGTTTATTGTGAACCATACTGTTCGATGGTTGCTAGTTCCCAGATGGCTACCCACTACTACATCTGTGATCCTCTCTTCATCTCCATTTGAGAGAACCAGGTCTAAGATTGCTCCCTCTCGAGTGGGCTCCAATACTAGTTGCCTAAGGCATGACCCCTGTAGGGCATCTAGAATAACCCCACTCTTCAAAGTGGCTGCTGCAACTGCACTCCAGTTAACATCTGGCATATTCAGATCACCCATCAGCAATATCTCCCCTTTTTCTGCCATTCTAAGTATACTTTCTATCATTTCCTTGTCCATTTCCTCCCCCTGAGAAGGGGGTCTGTATACAACCCCTGTGCGGATTGTGGTGCCATTGCCGGTCTCCAATTTTGCCCACAGTGCTTCTTCTCCTCCCTGTTTACCCTTTTGTTCTGTTGCTTTGATTCCTTCCCTTATGTAAAGAGCTACTCCTCCTCCTCTTTTACCCTCCCTGTCCCTCCTGTAGATAGTGTATCCTGGTATGTTTACGTCCCAGTCATGGTTTTGTGTGTACCATGTTTCTGTGACTGCCACAATATCCAAGTGTTCCACTTCCATCAGGGCCACTAGCTCTGGAAGCTTGTTTCCCAGACTACGGGCATTGGTACTCATTGCCCTCCATTTAATGTTGGCTTTATCCTTTTTTACCCCATCCCTGCTCTTATTGCCCTTATTGCCCTTGTTCATTTTTCCATGTACCCCTGTCCTGCCCTCTGTCAAGCTCTGTACCTCAGTGTTTACCCTACTACCTGCCATGCTTTGCGCGGGGAGGCTTGAACTTTCCTGTTTCCTATCAGCACCTCCCCTTGGCTAGTTTAAAAGCTTGCAAGGAAGCCTTAAACCTGTCACCTAGGAGCGTGTTTCCTTCCTGGACAGATTCAGACCATCATGCCAGTATAGACCTTCATCTCCAGGTGGACCCCAGTCCCCAATGAAGCCAAAGCCCTGTGCTCTGCACCAGTTTGCAACCATTCATTAAACCGCATGGTGTGCAGTACCTAGCCTCACCCTGCCATAGACTGGCAGCACCTCTGAGAAGGTTACCAAGCTTGCTACCTGTCTGAGGCCCCTCCCCAACTCCACAAATTCATCTTGCACTGCACTGATCTCATGCCTAGCTAGGTCATTTGTCCCGAGGTGGACAATGATATCTAGTTTCTCTCCTGTGATGCTGCTTCTGCAATCCTGAGGATTCGCTTCCTGTCCCTCCAAGCCATGGCACCAGGCAGGCACCTTACTTCCCTCTCCTCTCCCTTCCCCAGGTCTACACCCCTATTTCTGCCATTCCTCCCCCCTTGGGTATCACCCCCTTCTTTTCTTTAGTAAATACTGAGCGAAGTACTCATTTAGTTCTTCTGCCTTATTGCACCCTGCTTCCACCCAACCCCCCTCCTTCCTAATCCATACTATGTGGTCCTTACAGCTCCTTTTCTCCCTGATGTACCTAAAGAAGTCCTTCTCCCCCTTCTTAATGCCTTGTGCCAGCCTGAGCTCCGTATTCTGTACAGTATTCTGACAAAGGAGGGATGGAAATGTATAGTATCCTGAAAGAGAAGGGATGGAAATGTATAGTACCACAAAAAAAGGAAGGATGAAACTGTATCATTCCCTGAAAGAGGAGGGATGGAAATGTATAGTACCCTGAAAGAGGAGGGATGGAATGTATAGTACCCTGAAAGAAGAGGGATGGAGATGTATAGGATCCTGAAACAGATGGGGTGGAAATGTGTAGCACCTTGAAAGAGGAGGAATGGAAATGTATAGGATCCTGAAAGAAGAGGAATGAAAATGTATAGTATCCTCAAAGAGGAGGGATGGAAATGTATAGTACCCTGAAAGCAGAGGGATGGAAATGTATAGGATCCTGAAAGAGGAGGGATGGAAATGTATATGACTCTGAAAGAGGAGGGAGGGAAATGAATAGTACCCCAAAAACAGGAGTGATGTAAATTCATAGTACCCTGAAGGAGGAGGAGGGATGAAAATGTATAGAATCCTGAAAGAGGTAAGATGGAAATGTATAGTACCCTGAAGTAGTAGGGATGGAAAGGTACAGTACCTGGAAAGAGGAGGGATGGAAGTGTATAGAACTATGAAGGGGGGGTGATGGAAATGTTTAGTACCCTGAAAGAGGGTGGATGGAAATGTATAGGACTATGAAAGAAGAAAGATGGAAATGTATAGTACCCTGAAAGAGGAGTGATGGAAATGTATAGTACCCTGAATGAGGAGGGATAGAAATGTATAGAACTATGAAATGGGGTGATGGAAATGTATAGTACCCTGAAAGAGGATGGATGGAAATGTATAGGACTATGAAAGAAGAGGCATGGAAATGTATAGTACCCAGAAGTAGGGATGGAAATGTATAGTACCCTGAAGGAGTAAGTATGGAAATGTATAGTACCCTGAAAGAAGAGGGATGAAAATGTATAGTACCCTAAAAGAGGAGGGATAAAAATGTATATGACTATGAAAGAAGAGGGACTGAAATGTATAGTACCCTGAAGGATTAGGGATGGAAATGTTTTGTACCCTGAAAGAGGAGGGATGTTAATGTATAGGCAAGGACCCTACTTATCTGCGGCACATTGGGACCAAGTTCTGCAGCAAGATTACCATTTGCCGCAGAACTTCTGCAGCGGTGGTTTGTAATTTCTGTGGAAGTTCTGCGACACTAACAAACTACCACATCACAGTGTCAGCTTGTCATCCATACTTCACATCCATGGCAATGGTTATAGCAATCAGGATGGGGGAAAGCACAGTAACACTAGTTAAAAAAATAACAGACTTATAGAAATAATTTGACGCCTAAAAAGGTGAAACAAATATCTCTCCCTTAAGGTCCTAGCCTATTGCATAAATGAAATATGCAGAGGGGACCGTATGTGATAAATAAGGTATCTCTATACTCATGCTGTCTATACAATTCATGAGGTCCCCAATGTGTACTGCATCACTTATATATTTATATGTGCTGTCTACACCACTCATGAGGTCCCCGTGTGTATCACTTATATATTTGTATGCAATCTGTAACATACATAAAAATATGTGTGTGTGTATGTATACGTGTGTGTGTGTGTGTGTGTATATATATAGTGAAAGAGAGATATTGTATGTATATGTGTATATATATATACACACACACACACACACACATATATATCTAGTGTTCCCCCAATCCTTGTGCTGCCCAGCCAGCTCCCAGAGCTCATCTCTGAACCTGAGTTGCTGGCACAGAAACACAGCATGCTACCCTCTTGCCCAGCAGCTGGCCCTGCACTCAACATTTCTCCATAACTTTTAGGTGATTCTATCAGCCAATGACAATATGTAATCAATAACCCTGGCAAAAATGTGTACAGCGCAAGTATTTATTTAACAGGTCTATTCTTTCAACAGATCCATACATTATTATATTTCACTTTTCTGGGCATAATTACTTTATTTTTCTTAAAACTGACAAGTTAATTAATTTTACCAGTTATTCATTTCAGATGGCATCTCTATACCTTAAAGGCAAAAATAAGTTTGTACAAAGTAAGGTATGGATTTAACAGGTCTATACTACTGTCAAGGTTTTGTTTAAGTTGGCCCTAATGTAATAACGCAAGACTGAAAATTGTATTAGGCAGTAGTGTAGGTTGAGCAAATATCACCATGCCTGATATGCTGTACCACCACCTCTGGCAGTGGGAGTTGTGGCAGATAAGTGACTGTTCATTTCTGTGGCAGAATGCAGCCATTTCAATAGCTAATGTAATCCCCTACAAATGGGGGTTCCCGAAAAGTCTTCCTTGAGCTTGCCTAAATGCTCACTGCCAGGTTGGTGTCCTGCATTTCAGCAGTTTAAATGTGATTGCCAGAGAGTGCCTGTATAGCCTCTGTGTACTGTCTCTTTAAGAGCTGCCTGCACTACAGTCATAAGTAATCTGAGAGGGAGCTCTGTTGAAAGATGTAACTATTTGCTGAAAATCATTTAGAGTGATAATGATTATATAATTTGTCTAACCTGCCTTCTTTGCAGCAAGGACTGTTTTGTTTATCTCCACTATCTTGGTCCTGTACTGCTGAATTGGACCAATCAGTCTGGTTGGACCTAAAATGGAGACGGACTACACGAGCTATCTGGAGTCAAAATCTGTAGGAATTGTAGTTTTGGGTTTTTCGCACCTTTTTGCAGCTGAAGGGGGATCTCTTGTTGTGACTGACAGATAGATCAGCCAACCGAATCTTTTGGATCTTAGGGAAATCCTGGACTGCTTGCAATTTTTCAGTTAGTTCTGAGCTGGGAAGTGAAATCAATAAGTGCTCAAGTGTTTTTTGAGCAGCAATCCTGAGTGAATTCGCATGGGAGAACTGTGAAAGGGCTACGTCTTGGCCTGCATGTCTGCCTGCTGCCTCTGAGAGGGAGAAAAGAGAATTATTTTGGACTAAATCCAAGTTTGTGAGAATGAAGTGAGCTACTGATTTTCTACCAGGCTCATACCTGAAGAAGACGAAAGATTTTGCTGAATGTGATCGACCTGTCAGGATTTCCAGCTGCTTTTGAATCCCTGGTTTGTGCAGAGACTTTGCGATCGTGACCGGAGAGCGGTTTGCCTGGTACAGTAGAATTTTCTTACATGTAAATGTGCTGTGTATTGAAAGTGGGTCATGATTTGGTTCCCCACTGTGTGAACTGTGTTCTGCTTGCTGGGAGCTGTATCCAGCCCAAAACGGACTGTATCTGAATTTGTCTCCATTTGGTCAGGGCCTTGCCACACTGGCCCAGCCAGACTACCCGCTGCACAGAGAAAGCCATCGATGAGAGAGCTGCCTAGGGATCAACCCCCTGCTCCACACTTGAACAGGAACGATGCCTCGGCGATTCATGTGGGCCCTGCTTCTCCTGGTACTCCAGATTAACCACCTACTGTCTTGATTTTCATCCAGCCTGTGTCCAGTCTTGGGTATCATGAGTAATCATCAGGGTAGCTCCCTGCAACAGCAGCCTAATCTAAAAGTGTGTCATCTGATTGTCTTGTTGTTTTCTTTTCATGAACTGAGCCCTCCGGCCCCGGATTACAAATAGTGTATGTTGTGCATGTTGTTTTCTTCTATCACAGGGCCCCAACCAGCTGCAACGTTCCTGGCTAGCCCACCGTTCTCCATCTGGGTACCCAAAGTGTGTGACTGTTTATGGACCCTGAAGTGCATGCATAACTGTTCGAATGATAGAGTCTGTAAGCAAATTAACCTGATTACACCCCTCCCTTGTTCAAGTCCCTTAAATAAATTAGATCTAACTCTTTTTTGCATTTAACCTGACTGTAGTTCCAGTTTGTGCAAGAGTACTGTACTGCTGTTATTTGCTGTGTATAATCTTGTTTTACAGGGGGTCCCCAGGGCCAAGCTAGAGGAAAGCCCTGGTGGTAAGTGCAAACAGTGTGGGTACCTGTGTGGTGTATCAGGGGTACTGCGAAAGTGATTATTGTGTATTGTTCCGGCCACTAGTAAGGAGAGAGGGGGGTTACAGTGTCCCGGAGGGCTGTGCCCAGGTTAGCTTGACCACTACCAACCCTGACCTCCGGGTGGAGGCACCCGTTTCAGAACTCAGGCCCCTTAACCTGCTTCTAGCCCAGCAGGCAGGGGTAGTAGCCCTTGGGATAGCGCCACCTAGGGGTTACACTAATGTATGATATGATAGCACTGATAACATCACATGCTGAGCATAAAGGGGTTTTGGATATAAAAAGAGGGGACGGGAACCAGGTTCTATGGATAAACAGAAATATTAATAAAGAATCACCAAGAACAGTGAAGTCTGTGGCATTGCAGAAGTTCTGCAGTAGGTTGCAAATTCTGCACAAAATTCTGCAGCCGCAGAATTCTAGGGGCCTTGTGTATAGGTCTCTGAAAGAGGAGCTATGAAAATGTATAGGAACTCTGAAAGAGGAGTGATTTGCCTCATAACACAGTCAATGAATTCTGATTTGTGGATCTCTAAATGATCTTGTGCAGTTTAACTATCAGTAAAGGACTCATGTTCACAGACTTTGTTATACATGATTTCTGTGGTGAACACTAAGTGGGTCTTCCATGTGTCCCGCTGAAGCTCTGTATGTGATTTCTGTGCTGAACACTAAGTGGGTCTCCATGTGTCCCGCTGAAGCTCTGTACGTGATTTCTGTGCTGAACATTAAGTGGGTCTTCACGTGTCCCGCTGAAGCTCTGTACGTGATTTCTGTGGTGAACACTAAGTGGGTCTCCACGTGTCCCGTTGAAGCTCTGTACGTGATTTCTGTGGTGAACACTAAGTGGGTCTCCACGTGTCCCGCTGAAGCACTGTACGTGATTTCTGTGGTGAACACTAAGTGGGTCTCCACGTGTCCCGCTGAAGCTCTGTACGTGATTTCTGTGGTGAACACTAAGTGGGTCTCCACGTGTCCCGCTGAAGCTCTGTACGTGATTTCTGTGGTGAACACTAAGTGGGTCTCCACGTGTCCCGCTGAAGCTCTGTACGTGATTTCTGTGGTGAACACTAAGTGGGTCTCCACGTGTCCCGCTGAAGCTCTGTACGTGATTTCTGTAGTGTACTAAGTGGGTCTCCACGTGTCCCGCTGAGCTCTGTCGTGATTTCTGTGGTGAACACTAAGTGGATCTCCGTGTCCCGCTGAAGCTCTGTACGTGATTTCTGTGGTGAACTAAGTGGGTCTCCACGTGCCCCGCTGAAGCTCTGTACGTGATTTCTGTGTGTGAACACTAAGTGGGTCTCCCGTGTCCCGTGAAGCTCTGTACGTGATTTCTGTGGTGAACACTAAGTGGGTCTCCACGTGTCCCGCTGAAGCTCTGTACGTGATTTCTGTGATGAACACTAAGTGGGTCTCCACGTGTCCCGCTGAAGCTCTGTACGTGATTTCTGTGATGAACACTAAGTGGGTCTCCATGTGCCCTGCTGAACCTCTGGCCCAGGCAAGATCAAAGCACATAAGTGTGGCTGTAAGGAACATCCCAGTGAGCACAGAAATACCCTAGACATGGGATGTTCCCTGGGCCATGCCTCCTTCCCAGGGCCGTGGGGGGGGGGGGATTGAGGGCTTATAGAAATCAATCAATTAGTACATAGCACTAGAATTTATCTTTATTTGAAATTGATAATCTTCCATAGAAATTCAGGGAAGGCATCGTTCAACTCAGAAAAGTATCTGATCAATTTGCCAAAGCCTTCGAGCTCCATCCATGTCCTAATGTTCTGAGCATCAGGCCCCTTGTTTCTTACATACGGATAAGTGTGTGATGTGCCGAGGGGACTTTCTCCAGGATAACTAATGATGGAAAATACTGAGGCTTGGTTGTTGACAGGGGTGGATCTAGAATGTTTTCAGGGGTAGCAATTTTGTCAAATGGGTAGCACTTCCCCGCTAAAATGTAAAATGTTTTTTTCTAAAGCTGACTAGGCTAAAAGAGCTACAATTTGCTGGCCTAAGGGGGTAGCAGGTGGTACTTTGCTACATAGCTGGATTGGCTAGTGGTTATAGGTGGAGATAAACTGATTGGAAGGCTTCCCCATCATGTACTGTCTACCTCTGATTAACTTTACAGAGTCAGCTCGCTGTGATTATGAGTCTGCAGTAACGACTCCTCTCAGATATCACCCTCCCCTGCTGCTGGAAATGTTTGTGCTTTTCTGTCACATGGTTTTCCTGTATTGCTTGCTTGCTTAAACCTGCAATAACATAGTATCGGGGTGGGGGGTGGAAAGAGTGAAAAACTGGCAAGCATTTTCCAGCCAACATTTGGCAGAGAGCACAGCTAGTGAATAGTATACACCCACCTTGAACACGCCAATAATGGAATCAGCTCGGACAGAGTGTGAGTTCAGAACCTGAAATGCAATTGGCCAACAGAGATCGCAAATGTTAGCATATGCATTAACTGATTTCTCTTTTTTTGTTTGATTTCAGATTTGCTATTGGCTATTTAACATGGACTCACCTCTCGGACCTCTTTTTGCTCCTCCATAGCAGCCCTAGACCAGCTATACCTGTATCTCTGAAGATGTCTCCAACAGCTCCAGGTCACCACTCTCTCCTCCCTGAGTCCCTGGATATCCAGACAGGGTCTCTGAGTCCCTAATAAGTGGGGGGTGCTACAGAGCCAGATATTCAGCTCCATCCCTCACCCATTGAGAAGGAGTCAGGACTACAACTGGAGAGGAGAGGAAATGGTGTACAAGTTTGGGCAACCCAATTGCATGGCTGGAGGACGTGCCTTCATCTCCCATGAAGGATATGTATACCCCCCCTCCAAAGTGCTCCCCAGCTAGGCTGGCCCAGTGGTGCTGAGGGTTAAGGCACTGGATGCTACACCTCGTGCTGCGCTGGCGACCCGGGTTCGGGAAGGAGCCCGGGTTGTCAGGGGTCGGCCTGGGGAGGAGGGTGAGGAGCGAGATCGAGCTGCCACAAGGCAGCTCTCTCCTTCTGGGAGGGATTGGAGGTTTCCCAGTCACTGGTCACCACCCGGTGGAGGACGGATGGCCGCGCCCACCTAGGGAGCTCCAGCGCAGGGCCATGTAGGGAGGCGAAGCGGCTGAGCTGGTGTCACAGGGCATATGTGGGCCTCTATCATGCACGCTGTCTGTAGGTGGGGCCCTGTACCAGGGAGAAAATGGGCAAAAAACAAATGAAAAACATAAATAGAAAAACAGTGCTCCCCAGCCGAAGTGCCGCCTGTCATCATGGAATCATGGATGCTGTCGGCAGAAATAGAAATTGCATCCTGTCCCCTAGCCCTACTTACCTACCTCATATATTTATTTATTTAAAACATTTTATCAGGAAAGGCATACTGAGAGGATAACAGTTCATTTCCAGGTTCATCGGGGAGGGGGGGATGGAAGCTAGTACAAAAGGAGAATACAAACCTAGTAATTAACAGCATTAAAATAATCAATCAATCAATCAATCAAATCTTTATTTATTCAGGCGATCATCATTGAGCAAGGCTCATTTACAAGATGGACCTGATAAGGTCAAGGTTCGAGTTGGTGCACAGCAATTACATCACACACTTATGAGACAGTTATACATACAGAAACAAGAAAATGTCATTTATAACACAATAATATACAGAGAATTCACATGTTAAAGCTTGGCAAGAGAAAGTTAAACTAACATCTACAATATGTACAATACATATATATCACAATGAGGGCATGACAGCCACTCACATAATGAGTACAAGGATGGTGAAGGGAATATTGGGTGCCATATACTGGCGGTGTCTGGCTGGAAGGAATATGCCATATGTGATTGGAATAAGGTTTTGTGGGATAACTATTCTATCTCTAGTGGTAGCAACTGCATTTCTCTGTGAAGAAGGCTGTACAGTGCTGCTTGAAGGATGTAAATGGAATGATAATGGACAGTTTTAGGGATTTTTGTAGGGATTTTTCATAATCATCTGATACAAGCAATACAGTACGCCATGCCAGGCCGCCAGCACAGCAGTAGTGCTGGCGCTCATGATGCTGGTAACCTGGGTTCAGGAACAAACCTGGATCATCAGATGGCCAGCTGGGAGAGGCTGATTGAGTTTCCCAGCGGACACTCCCTTCCTCAGGGGTGGGAAGGTGCCCGGACTCCGCTGTGAGACTGCCTTCCGAGTGACCACAGGCAGTACTGCAAGCTGGAGCCGGTGATCAGTGTTGGGGGATGTCAGCGCTCTGATGCACGTTGCATACTCTGCATGTGTTAGTGCATTAGCCAAAGGGCCTCCCGATGTCCACGGGCCAGGGAATGAAAAAGCGGAAAATACTCCCGACCGTGCAGGATGCCGCTTGTCACCCACCACAGGTCTCACACAGCCAACCAGGCTCCCACTTAAGAACCAGCTCTAAACTCTGTGGGGGGCGTTGGGGCCAACCTTTCCCATGGGGGGGGTCATCCATGGGTAACATGGAGTGGAGGTAAGTCCCTGAGAAGGCAGGTGATGGGGCTGGGTGGAGCGGCAAGCCAATGTGGGCCAGTTGGGTGTAGGGGGCATAAAGCATGCTAAATAATAATTAAAAAAGCAATACAGTACAAAACGGAACTTAACCTTAAACATTGCAAGGCAAAACAGTACTGCAGGGTACACATGGTAGGTAAAAACTGAGTTTGGATAATCAAGGGAAAATTATCCCAACAGGCATAGTGGGGGGGGGGCGCTAGTTGTTGATTTTGTGAGGGTGCTAATGACCTATCACTCCACCCTTCCTCTTTGCCCTTTTGATACTGTCTTCACCAGTCTCATACGTCTATCCCACCCATGATTCAATCCTCCACTGATTAAAGAGCCATTAAAACAGCCACTTTTGTACCACAGCAACCCAAGCACTCAGGTTGCTGCATTACAAAAGCGACCATGTGGACACTTACCGAATCGTGGGAAGTTGCTCACTGAGCCTCTCGAGGAGCCACTTCGATCTTCAGAACATGCTATTGCGTGAGTGGTGTAGGTAGCCATGTGGGCAGGCTGCACTGCTCGCTACGACATGCACAGGGACACTTCCAACATCCTGCTGTGGCTCCCCACAGTCTCAGCCCCTCTCCAGCATGTCTTGCACTGGCACTGAGAGGGGCCATGTGAACACAAAAATCTTACTGCAACAGAAGGCTGGGGCAGCGCCAAAACAGAGCACAGCAGGAAAGAAAGGGGCAGTGTAAACAAGGCTTTAGATAGACTAGGCATCTCTAAAGAAGGCCTTCAGAATTTTGAACAACAGCAAAAACTCCGGACTGTGGCTTCACAAAACATTTACTAGTGATATCTAGAACCATGCCAGCCCACCAGTTCAATGGTAGAGCTACTGTTTGCAGCACCAATGACCCAGGTTCGAGAATGAACTCAGGTTGTCAGAGGGTCGGGTGTGGGGAGGATCGAGCATCCACAGAGGGCTGCTGCACCCCATGTAGTACTGACCCCTAGCAGTGGGTGAGGTCAGACACTCAGGCACAGCAATGCAGGGGTGGAAGTAGTGGCCACCATCAATGTCCTGCGTGCAGGTGCATGTGTGGGTACATCTGGGTGGCACTGCACATCCATCCTCCTGGGGAATGTAAAGGAGGAAGAAAATCATGGCTAGCCAGCATGAAGAGATCGACGCCTTGCAGGTTCTGCACTTGGCTCTGCAGTGGGCCTCCTGTCTAAGGATTCTGTCCGTGAACCAAGGTGGGGGCCAGCCCTGCCACGGTGGGTAAGCCTTGGGGAAGACGTGGAATTGGACATCAAGTCCATTCAGGATGGGGTGACAGGGAGGGGGGGTCAGTCCCTGATGGTGGGGCCAAGCTGGGTGGGGTAAAGCGCACTAACTTCAAAAAAGATATCTAGAACCATGGGCAATTCATGTGGAATGGCAATTCCGCTTCCAAAATGCTTTCTGGAATTTCTCTGTGAATTCTGCACAATTCCAAAAAGAATTTCTATGTAAATGGCGGAATAACTTTCCCACAAATTACATAAACCGTGGAATCATTTTCTATGGACTGAGGAAAAGGAATCCGTGGTTTATGTGAACTGCAGATTACTAATCCACAAAACAAATGGCTTTTAAAATTCTGCAACCAACAGACTTCTGTGGAATTAGGCAGAATTTCCGAAATTCCATAGAATTCTTTTCTACTGGAATTTGAAAATTCCACACACAACACTGGGGATTTCTCCATTAGTCTGGGCTCTGTATATGTAACCATTTTAATAAAAAAAATGAGCAGGAGTAAACAGTCATAGAGGGATCACGGCCAGGTTACATGTAATTTCTCAAGGAAGGTTTACTCTTAAGCAGGGTTTGTTTTCGATGCGTGATCTCCCATTTCACAGCTCAGCACTCTGATCATCAGACCATCTCTTTTATTTACTTTTACCTCATCACCTTTCACTTGGCAGTGTAGCCTAGTCGCTAGAGCAGTGCTGCAAACAAGGATGCATCCAGCACCACTCGTTCACTTTGTGACCCTGAGCAAATCACTTGACCTCCCTGTCCTTAACCTGTCTCTGTAATCCAGCTCTGTGCTGTTTGAATCTCTGTGCGCTGAAATAGCAGCAACATTCCCCACTCCCTTTCTGGGGACCGTAAAGCCCTTTTGGGGTACAGTTTGTGAGAAAAGCACAATACAAATCCAAGTTTCTTTCCCTCCTTTGCTTTGGACTTGCTCCCACATAAATGATGATATTCTGGTAAAATGTCATTAAAGAACTCTCCCTTTTATTTTACCTCCTTAACCAGTTAAATATGTTTTTACCATTTGTCCTTTGAAGCAAACCTCTGTTTCTCACCACTAAAAAAGTTCATATAATAATGTGTGAGCCAGCAGGTGGCATAAACATACTGTTTTTATATGACCTTGCCTCACCTACCTGTATGTAGATGATCTCGTCGAATAGCTCAGATGCAGACTGATGACAATTCTGAAAGAACACCTGCTCCCCCCAAAAAAGATGTACATAATGTTAATTATTTCACATGTTTGAACACTTTCACCTACATACATTTTCAGTGGCTGAGAAATGCCATTATTCACTGCTAGCAGCAAATAACAAAGTGTGAATCATGGAGTATGAATAATGAAGTGTGAATAACACCATGAAATGTAAACAAAGAGAGAACACCTACTAGCACAGCACTGAAAACAACTTGAGCAGAAGCTACTGCCATAGCACTGAGAAAACCTGAATAGGAGCTATCACTCATAAGGTGGTATCAGTCTAACACTGTAGGTAAAACTGGGACTGGATAATGTTCAAAAACATTCTCCAGGTGTCAAGATTCTAAACTTATTTCCTTCTAACTATCTTCAATAACAAATTAAACACAAGTGCCAGGATGGCACTTGAGAGCCATCTTTAAGACAAGATACACTTTCAGAAGGCTCCCTGTTACTGAACAGCCTTATTGCAAATAATTTGAAATTTTTTGAAGCATATTTAACATTCGGAATCAACTTTCTTGAGTGATCTGGAACAGAACAATCCCTATTTTGTTATGATTCGCTCAGAGAACCAGCAGTCAGGGACTACCAAGGCAGCAAACTACCGAGGCAGCAGACATGCTGTGTAGCACCGGTGCCGGCAGCCCAAATCCAGTCACTGAACCCTTGTGGAACACCATGTCTGAGCCCTTGCAGGCTATGGACTCAAATATAGAGTGAGGCCTGCAAAACTTAGAAACACATCATGGTGCAGACATAAAGGAACTAAAAGGGACTGTGGCAGACACCGACAAACATTCACCATCTACCTTGATGGCAGTGGCCACACAGTCTCAGAAGAACATCCACCTTCGAGGGAGGATGGAAGCCCTCGAGAATGAAAGTATGGACTGGGAGCTTATGCATTACTGGGATCCCGGCAGGGGCAGAAAAGGCAAATCTGCAGCCATATATGACTCAATGTCTTAAGGACTCGATTCATCTGCCAGAAAACTTCGACTGACCAGCCTTTAAAAAGGCCTACCGGGTCAATCTGTGGGTGCATCCAGCAGCACCCACTCAACTGTGCACCGTGATAGGCACTTTCTGAATCAGCTTCCTCCACTCCAATCGCACTGCCAGCCTGGTCTCTTTACACACTGCAGCTGGGCGTCGTTCCTGGTGGCCTTCTTGTGTTTTGGGTGCATTTCTGGCAGAGGTGTTTGTGAATGGCAGTGGCACCAGTGCAGTCAAAGCAGCATTGTTACATGCCTGCAGAAAACGCCTGCACCAGACCACACTGGTCCATATTCCTAGCAAACCAAGGAACGCCCTGTACCACAACAGAATGTAGGTTTTTACATGCCTGCACCAGAGCACACTGCTCTGTATTCCTAGCAAACCAAGGAACGCCCTGTGCCACAACAGAATGTAGGTTTTTACATGCCTGCAGAAAGCGCCTGCACCAGAGCACACTGCTCCATATTCGTAGCAAACCAAGGAACGCCCTGTGCCACAACAGAATGTAGGTTTTGACATGCCTGCAGAAAGCGCCTGCACCAGAGCATACTGGTCCATATTCCTAGCAAACTACGGAACGCTCTGTGCCACAACAGAATGTAGGTTTTTACATGCCTGCAGAAAGTGCCTGCACCAGAGCACACTACTCTGTATTCCTAGCAAACTACAGAACGCTCTGTGCCACAACAGAATGTAGGTTTTCACATGCCTGCAGAAAACGCCTGCACCAGAGCACACTGGTCCATATTCCTAGCAAACTATGGAACGCCCCGTGCCACAACAGAATATAGGTTTTTACATGCCTGCAGAAAGTGCCTGCACTAGAGCACGCTGCTCCGTATTCCTAGCAAACTACGGAACACTCTGTGCCACAATAGAATGCAGGGGAGAGGCTTGCAATGCTCGGGCAGCTCTTTAGACTGCTGGATCTGCACCGGTGCACCTCACCATCTGCACCACTGGCATCAGTGCGGATCCGGTAGCGTAAAACAGACAGCAAGCTCAGAGGTCTGGGATATTGTGCTGACAGTGTCAAGGGCCGCTTACCTGCTGGAGATTAATGAAGTCGATATAAAACTGTTGCCACATCTTTCTTTTCAAACAAGGGCCCTGAGGAAGAAATCTGATGCAGTCTGCCAGTCGCTTCAGGCCCTGGGGATCACGTATTCTTTCCTGCTGCCATTCAAGCAACATATTGTGCACAGCAGAATGACCTGGCAGTACAGTGACCATAAAGATGCCAGCTGGTGACTGGAGAAGATGGAAGTGGAGTTTTGCATCAGATCTGGGACATGGGAGAATCCACAGGCTGCTGAATCGAATGAGGACTGAGGACTGGACCGATCTGTAAAGTGGGTTCTGGTGCTGGTAAAGTACTCTGATGACTGTTCTTTCGCTCTCTCACTCTTAAATTGAACATGGGAGCAAACATCTTTGATATTTTTTTAGTCTCTTTGGGACTAATTTACAAATGATGCAACAAGCTTGTTCCAATATGTAAGTTTTCAGTTATGGAGGTGACCGCATGGCCACGTTGGTTTGTAGTCGACATTTCCTATTCTGCCCATGTTGCACCATGTGGACAAGTCGGTAAGAGCATTGAGACATGCAGTACAATTTCTTGGAAGTAGGGGCTTATTTACAGTTCCTAACCTGTTATTTGATTTGCATAAATTCCAGTCAGCAACAAGTTTTATGAGTAAAGTTGCTTCTGTAATCTGTGTTCTTCAAGTCTGTGACTGCATGGTTGGTGGGAAGGGAGCCTTTCAGGAAAGTCTTAACTTCCCTAGTTATTTACATTTTATTCTGGGTTAAATGGGATCAGTGTAGATTCTGCAGTATTCTACCTTAATGTTCTCACTGTTCTATAATCCCTACATTTATTTATTTTTTTATTCATTTATTTCAATTGCAGATTAATACCTTTGAGCCAGGAAGGCTGTTTTACAAAGGTTCCATGTCAAGTGGACGAGAAACAAAATTTACATACACTGGTTACAGAACATTCAGAGTACACAATAGGTTACAGGCTATACAGGTAGCAAGCAGATAGGCCGATTACAGTGTCAGAAGTGTTACAAGAAGTTGGAGTGCATTTTGACATTCTGAACTGGTCACAGTAAAAAACAGGAAAAGGAGTCAAACAGATATAAAGCACAGAGCAAGGTGGGAGCAGCCTGAGGCGGCTTTGTCACAGTATAATGAAATTGGGGTGAGGGGAAGAGCAGGGATAGGGGGCAGCCCCCAATGGGCTTTGTCGGGGGGGGAGAAAGGAGCGAGGAAGAAGGAAGGGGGGAGGTAAGCAGAGGGGTGATAAGTGAGGATGGCGATTAGTCACAGGTATTTATTAATTGCATTCACATAGGTTCTTTCAGGCCAGAAGGGTTAGCAATTCTCTTTTAAAGGGTCCAACTTTTGTGTGCTCCAGGGTGGTAGGAGGGAGTTCATTAAACCAGGTGAGCCCACGGTAGGAGAGAGATAACGCTGTGCAAGACAGGTTCTTTTGAAAGGGACATACAACACACCCTTACCTGAGCTTCTGGTGACTTTTGAGGAGTTGGAGCGCTGGAACAGAGTGGCGGTGGAGTACAGAGTGAGTCCAAGGAGGGCTTTTTTGCCTATTAGGCAAGCCTGATACTTTGCTCTTAGGTGTAAAGGGAGCAAACCAGTAGAGGAGTAGAGGGCGCAGGTATGGGTTCGGTGTTTAGCCCCCAGGACCAGGCGGCAAGCCTTGTTGATTAGTACTTTTACCCAATTTAGGGCTGAGTCTGTGGCAGCACTGTCAATGACGAGGGCATAGTCAATGACCGACAGAATGGAACTTCGAGTGACTAGGCTTAGAGCCTCAGGGGTCATGGCTTGCCTGTGCTTGTAGAGGATTCCTAGCTTAATATTAGCAGATTTGACAACATGGTCTATATGGTGCATGAAGGAGAGGGTGACATCAATATGTACCCCGGGATATTTAAAGGTAGAGACTTGTTCAATGCCATCCCCTTTTTGGCTATAGATAGTCAGGTGTTCAGCATTCCTCTAGGCATGCGCCAAAGTTAGGTGCATAATTTTTGTTTTTTTATAGTTTAGGAGTCTGTTGTGGGTGAACCAGTTCTCGAGCATAGCAAAGAAATGCTGTAGGTTTTGTGCTATTTCTGTTGTGTCGCTGCCAGGCACTGAGATAACTGCATCGTCTGCATAGAGCAGCATTTTAGAGGGACAGGCTTTGGGAAGGAGTTAATGAAGAGGTCAAAGAGAAGTGGTCTTAAGATAGAGCCCTGGGGAACCCCTAGGGTTACCTTTTTAAGTTCAGAGGTTACACCCCCGATCCTCACACACTGTGTCCTGTGTGAAAGGTATCTGTTAAGCCAGGAGATGGAATCTATTGACAGTCCCAAGGTCCTCAACTGTATGAGCAGGATTTGGTGGTTGACTGTGTCAAAGGCTTTGGTGAGGTCTATAAATATAGACCCCACCATTTTTCCTGTGTCAAGGGCTTCATAGATGTGAGTAGTAAAGTCGATTAAGGCTGTGATGGTGCTGTGTCTGATATGAAACCCATGCTGCTGCAGGCAGAGCAGATTGTACTTGTTTAAGTATTCAGTTAGCTGGTCTGAAACAACCCTTTCTAACGCTTTAGAAAGAGGTGGCAGTATTGAGATTGGGCGGTAATTTCCCAGGTTAGCTCTTTCCCCATTTTTAAACTCTGGCGTGACCAAGGCGGTCTTCCACCTATCTGGGAAGATTCCAGTGCACAAGGAGATGTTAAAAAGTTTGTTTAGTGGAGAGGCAAGTTCATCCAATGCTAAAGCTAGCAACTTCATGTCTAGTGAGTCACTCCCGACCCTGGTTTTGTTTAGGATTTTCTTGACATATTTAATGGTCTGGGCCCTGGGAATTTGCCTAAAGTAGAATGGTTGTTGACCTGGTTTAGGGGTGAGAGGAGGGTTAGGGTCGATGAAATCCGTTGCTGTCGGGGTATGGAGAAATTCGGCGGGGGGGGAGGACAGAGCTGAGGTCTGTGAAGGCATTATTAAAGGCATTGGCCAGGTCAATAGGTTGCTGTAATGGGCCAGATGTGGTTACTATGAGATCTGATGGAGCTCTGGATTCTTTGCTGGTGAGGGACTTAATGCTATTCCAGAATTCCCTGCCATTGCCCCAGTTTCTCTTAAGTTGTTCTCTATAGTAGATAGCTTTGGCTTTTCTTACTTGCCTAGTGCACCTATTCCTAGCCTCTTTGTAAGCAGCAATGTCAGTTTGCCTGCCTGACTCTCTAGCAATATGCCAGAGGTTGTCCGGTTGTTTCATCTGAGCAATTAGAGGGCCTGTGAGCCAGGGGTTAAAGGCTCCTTTTATTTTGACAGTTCTGATGGGGGCAAATATGTCACAAGCCTTGTTAAAAGTTGATATGAGGTAGTCAAGGGCTTTATTAGCTTCGCTGCTGCCAACAAAGAGGGATCAGTCTGCATCCTTCAGATACCTCTTAAAATTGCTCTCAAGCCCCTTTCTGAGGTAGTGGTTTTTGGAGACCTGGGGGATCTTTAGGGCCCTTATTAGTCCAGGAGCAGAGTACCGGTGAGTGGTCGCTTAAGGTGTCGGGTAGGACAATAACATTTTTGATATGCTCAGGGTTGGTGGCAAGGAGCCAGTCTATGAGTGTGCATGTGCCGGTGTGGTAGTTCAGCCTTGTTGCCTGCATGACCATCTGAGTAAGATATAGGCCATGGATTCGGTCCCTCGTGGTAAAAGAATCCTGGGCAAGCCAGCTTGTGTTAAAGTCCCCTAGAATGACCTGCTTTCAGTCTTTATTGAACTTGCTAAGGTGGTTGAAGAATAGGTCAAGCCCAAGGGCTTGCTTGCCAAGGGTATGTAGACAATGGTCAGAGACATTGCTTTGCCTTGTCCTATAGATAGCTTCAAGTTCAAGTTCAAGTTTATTGCAGAAAAACTCTGTTGAGCAAGCTCATTCACAAGGAGGTCCTGGGACATACATACATTCACAATGAAGTCCTGCAACTCACTTACAGATAAATAGTTAAGTGCTTGCATCATAAAAAACAGAATTTATAATGATAAGAGCTTACATCATAATACGCAGTGAGCAAAATTATAAAGAGCTCCCAGGATGTTCTCGGTTCATGGAGAGAAGTTTGTACTGTTTGTAAAAGCAATACATTGCATACATTAGAAAATAACAGTAGTTACATAACAATTCAACAAAGATTCCACCTAAGACACTGATAGTGGTGCGAAACAGAGTTAAGGAAGTGTAGGAATGGAACCTGGGATATCGCGGAGTCACTAGGTTGTGTCCTAGTGAAAGTAATTCATTAAAGACAGTTGCAGGTGTCTTTTAGTTTAGCCATAACTATCCTTTTGAAAAAGTTAACAGGGACAATACTGGCTAATTTCAAACATGATTGTAGTTGATTCCAAATAGTTGGCAGTGAGCATGAAATAGCACGTTTCCCAAAGGAAGTGCGGGTCCTAGGTACATCAAGTAGGAGAAACTCGGACTTCCTGCCTGATATATGTATTAACGAGGATAGGTATTGCGGTAGTTTGTTCTGAAGAAGTTTTAAAGTCCATGTACCTGAATGGACTGACCGTCTAACAGAGAATGAGGGCCAGCCAACTAAGGCATATAGATCACAATGATGAGTTAGAGGGAGGGAGTTTGTTATGAATCGTAGGGAGTGGTGGTAGAGAACATCTAGTTTATGGAGATTAGTGGGAGCTGAGGAAGTATAGATTACATCGCCATAATCAAGGAGAGGGAGGAAAGTGGCCTGTACCAATCTTGTTCTAATTTCAGCAGGAAAGAAAGATCTATTGCGGAAGAAGAAACCTAACCTGGTTTTGAGCCTTTTAGCCAAGTTATCGATATGATCATTAAAAGAAAGCCTGTTATCTAACCAGAAACCGAGATATTTGAACTTTGAAACTGTTTCCAGATGCTCACCTAGGGTAGTATTTATGAAATCATTGGGCAAAGCAGGGGTACTAGCATGCGAGGAGCATGGGCGTAGGATCATAGCTTTTGTTTTTTTGGCATTAAGGAGTAACTTTGCATTAAGTTTTTTTCTAATTGCGTACAGTCGGCTTGAAGGATGTCCCTAGTTGCTTCTAACGATGGCCCAGATGTATACAGGACAGTGTCATCTGCAAAGAAGTGCAACTGAGACTTGGTAATCTGATGGTCGAGGTTGTTTGTATTTAAGGAGAAGAGGATGGGACCTACAATAGATCCCTGTGGGACTCCCCTGACGGTAGGCAGAGAGGATGAGAACCAATTTCCTGATTTGACTTTCTGAGTCCTGCCTGACAGGTCTCTTTTGAACCACTGGGTAGTAGATGGGGCAAAGCCAAGATCAGTAAGGCTGAGAACTAGTAAATTATGATCTACTGTATCAAATGCTTTACTTAGATCCAAGAAAACCACACCGGTAGTTTTCTTAGAGTCCATTACAGATACCCAATCGTTAGTAACTTTGGCTAGAGCTGTAATGGTACTATGGTTTGGGCGAAAGCCAGATTGAAGAGGGTTAAGAATATGTTGCGTTGCTATATGGTTTTTCAATTGGGCGTAGATCAGTTTTTCAAATGCTTTTGAGAGGATAGGTAGTATTGAAATAGGTCTATAATTATTGAGATCGCATGGGTCACCCGACTTAAATAGGGGGAAAATATGGGCAGATTTCCAACACGAAGGAACTGTGGCAGTTGAAATAGAGAGATTGAATATATGAAGTATTGGGGCGGTAAGATAGGAGTATCCAAGTTTTAGATATAATGGATCTATATTATCCTCTCCTGCACTTTTTTTGGTATCCAGGTTAATAAGTGACTCCTCTACTTCCTTATAGCTAAGAGGGAGCAACTGGAATGAGCAGGCTGGTGTGTTCGGTGCTGAATACGTGCTATCGATATTCCTAATTTGGGAGGCATGTGAGGAGGTATCAAATGCTAGGCTGGCGGCTATGAAGTGGGAATTAAGTTCTTCTAGTATCTGATGTGAACTTTCAATAGATGATCCATTAATGAGGATCTTTGCTGGAACAGATGGTGCAGTTGAGAGACCCTCAACAGACTTGAGAGTCTTCTAGATTTTATAGGAATTCCCTTTAGGCTGCTCTAGGGTACAGACATAGTAAATAGATTTAGTTTCACGAATGCATTTGACACATGCGTTCCTGGCTGCTCTGAAAGCCTGCCAATCTATGGGACTCTTAGAACGCCTTGTCTGGGCCAATAGTTTGTCTCGGTTTGACAGTGCAGCCTTAAGTTCCGATGTGAACCAGGGGTGAGAGTTTGATGGAGAGAAGCTAGGCTTCAATAGTGTTTACACTGAGTGGCAAAACCTGGCCACTTATTTTGTTACTCAGATAGATGAAACACCAACCCCCACACTTGATTTGTCTATCTAGCCAGAAGGAGATGTATCCATCAAGTGAGATGGAGGAATCGGGTATTTTCTGAGACAGCCACGTTTCGGTGAGTGAGGTGATGTCCAGTTTGTGGACAGCAACCCATACCTGGAATAGGGGTAGTTTGGGTAGGAGACTCCCAATATTGATTGATGCAATTTTTAGGCATCCATTGGTTGTGGGGTACCCAGTGCCAAGAAGTCCAGGGTTGGGATGAATATTCCCGGAAATCAGTAACAGCATAATGATCACCCTGGAGAGGTAGCGCTACCACCAGGTTTTAATGATCTGGGACTTTCTGTGCCTTGTATTGTCCTGGTTTGGTGTTTGCTGTTTAGTGGTACATGTGCACATCAGGGCCATGACAACCTCCAGAGTTAAGGGGGGTGACTGGTTCATTCTATCTTGGAAAGTGAACCTCCAGGGGTTGCTGGATGCAGAATCCTGGTGCTCCAATGTACCACATTTGTTAGCTGTAGTGCTAATTAGTGAATGCATGGTGCTAGACTGGGGTTCAGTAGGTTTGCCATTAGTAATTCCGGCCAGGGGGGAAGAAAAAGTAAGGCCAAAAGATAAGTGTGCCAGGGAAAATTATATTCTAAAAGCACGATATTAAACATGGTGTCAGTATCCAATAAAGGGGTCAGCAATTTCTTTCGTAAATGACTAAATTGTTAATTCATTCACATATATCCCTCGACTCATACTATACCAGGCTGCAAGGGAATTAAGAGTGTATATCAAGTTTTCTGGATGGCAATGTGTGTATTGTTATGTGTTATCTAGACCTTTTATGAGGAAATGGATATTATGTTTTATTTGAAATCAGTAAGTATAGAAGATAACTTATGGTCCTCTGTACACAACAAGCCTTTTATAGGTATTGACAGGTTGCCCTGACAACCAGTGAACCTTGAGGGCAAAATTTTCATTTTGTGAAGCTAGGGGGCAGTAGAGGCCACTTGACCCATAGTCTCATGGCCTATGCTGCCTCCCAGCATCAACTGATGAAATCACAGGCACCTGTTCCTATTTCTATAAATCCATAATATATATATATTATATATACATGGCAGATCTTCAAATCAGAAACCCTGACTGCCCTGCCGTGCAAGTGATTCAGGTTCGAGAGTGACCATGTGTTTTGTGTGCACTGGAATGGTGAAGGTGGACATGTTACGCATGTGATAGGCTCACTTGCTTTTGTGGGGGTTGTGCAATGGCTGCCTCCAGCAATAATAACTGAAAAAAGGGTTTACAGTAATAACTTTTGTTGGTATATTTTAAAACATCAATACTGGTGGTAAACAATGATCTTTTTGTGAATCATTTCTTGTCAGGACAGAGGTTTACTTTTTCTGTTTGTTTGTTTTTTTTTACTTGTGGTTATTTAAAAACTTTCACAGCACCAGATTTTGAATTTATTTCAGTTTTTCGGAAGACTAAATATATATGAGGCCAAATTTTAATTTGCAAGTAAAGGTCTAGTAGATTTCTTTTTGGAGCACCTTCGACGCTCAAGCTCTGGTCAAAGCATGCACTTGATAACCATCCCCTGGGAGTACATCAGAGCCCCCACCCCCCAAGTCCACCAGTTCAGGACTGCAGCAGAGGTCCAGTTTTCCTTCGATTGCTACTGAGTCAATGCAACCAGTTATTCCTCTTCTTGTTAGTATGTCATAAAGTGCCTTGATGTTGCGAGAGGTTTTGCATTCCTTTCTGTTTTTTTTTTAATACTTTATATTGGATGACTCTCACAAGTTAAAAAAAAACAACAAAAAAACATGTGCTTCAAATAAAAACAGAACTGCATGCTTAAAATAGAAAACCGAGTTAGGATCGATATTTTAACCAATAGGTTTTCTTCAGGAATAATATCGCTTTTAGATCAAACATATTATAGATTGGGGAAATTTATAACTAAAAGTGCCTATGACACTCGTCATTGTGAAGTATTTAGTAAGTTAGGGTGGCTACAACCTGGAAAGCAGAGAATATTTGTGGCTCATTTCTTGCCACAAGTTAATGTTCTCTAACCAAGGACATCTCTAGCTCCTTTACTAGGAACTCAGTCATTAGGAACTCAGTCAATAAGATTTAGATTGACTTCTCAAAAGATACCCATATAAGAATGCACAATAGATTTGGTGACCTTACTCTGAAAAATAGTTTGGCCTGTTATTGGAACAAACTCCCATATGAGTTAAAATCAGTTTGCAGTGTGCCTGCCTTTAAAAAACATTTGGTTAAATATTTGAGTACAGTCTGTTGATGTTTTAGTCAAAATTTCTTTTTAATTCATTGTATGTATGTACTGTGTTTTGTAAACTTATTTATACCATAGGACAATGTTGTAAATGGGGATAAAACTCCAACAATTTGCTTCCTCTATAAAAATAAATTTTTATCAAATCAAATGAAATGTCTGCATTTGGAGAACATGTCTAACTGATTAAAATGTCAATTCTAACTTTATCTCTATTTTTGTATGCATTTAATGTGACCCTTTTATCTAAAAACACACGCTTGATACAGTAAAAAAATGAGTGATTTTTTTTTATAAAATATTTTTAAACACGTAAGAAACTAAAAACTAGTTTTGCTCTCTGTGATTTTTTGGACCTTTTCAGCTTCCTTACCCACCTCATCAAAATAGGCATTGTTGCCCCACCTGATCCGAGTCCTGTGAGCGTGTTCCGCTATGAACACCTTCACCACGGGCTTAATGCGGTTACCCTGCAGCTGACGGCCTTCAATTATTCTCACTCGTACCTGCAAAAAAAAAACCAAACATGAAACAGCTATGAGTCACAGAAAAGAAAAAATTACTCACTGTAGTAATGTTGTTTCTTCTCGGGGATCCCTCACTGTATTTACACTTGATGCATCTAGCTCCAAGGAGACAGATGCTCTGGAGACAGAACCTTGTTCAAATGATGTAATTTAAAATTTTGATTCAAACTCTCCACCCACACTCTCATCTTGCATTGGTCATATTTGTTTTGTATAGCTAGAGTAGAGCAGTGGCTAGAGGAACTAGCTAAAAAGCTACCAAAAATGTCTACAAATTTTTAACCAAAATTGTTTAACTCATTACTTCCAATAGCTTCGTATGAAGTCTGAGCTATCCCTTGTTTACCTGACACAAAATGGCCACCTAGGCAACTATTTTGTGTCAGGTAGATGGTGGATGCATGGAAGGGCCTACCTCAGGAAGTGGTGGATATGAATATAATGCAGGGCTTCAAACAGGCATGGGATAGGCATAAGGGAGCAATAAAGATGAGCCTGAATAGATAGGCCATTGACAGAGCCTGTGGCGCACATTCATAAGGTAGAAAAAAATCGACAGACTGGATGGGCCTTGCGGTCCCTTTCTGCCATCAACTTCTATGTTTTACAATAACCATTCTGATATCTTGTCTCTACGATATTGTCATGTAAATAAGGTGTTTTTCTTGAGGGAGGCTCCTGAAAACTTAATAGAACCCTTGATCATCCTCGGGATGTGTGTCTCGGACTCTTTAAAATCGTGACTGACAGATCCTCCTGTATCAATGCAACTGTAGATTGGTTTTTTTTTTAATTTGGTTTGGATCTGACAGACTGATGACATTGGTAAAATAAATATAGAAGTGCAAAGTAATGCACCTGGGAAACAAAAAACCCAGGGTAAGAGTACACAGTGGGGTGTGAGATACTAACAGCAACAAAAATGGAAAGGGACCTGGGGGTAGTCATACCAGATGATCTTAAGGTGGGCAAGCAATGTGAGAAGGCAGTAAGGAGGGCTGGTGGGATACTGGGATGCATAGGGAGAGGCATCAACAGTAGAAAACAGGAAATTGTTATCCCTCTGTACAAACAGTTGGTGAGACCCCATCTGGAGTACTGCGTGCAGTTCTGCAGACCCCCATCTCCGCAAGGACATAGACAGAATGGAGGCTGTCCAGAGGAGGACAACTAAAATGGTGCAGGGTCTGCACCGGAAGACATATGAAGCGAGATTAAAGGAGCCTAATATGTATACCCTCGAGGAAAGGAGGGAGAGGGGGGACATGATAGAAACATTCAAGTACCTCAAGGGAATAAACACAGTCCAAGATGGTAGCATCTTTCAGAAAAAGAGATGTGCAAGAACAAGAGGATACAATTTGAAGATATAGGGGGGACAGCTCAGAGGTAGGAACATAGGAAGGTGTCAGCAGAAAAGGACCTCCAGGCCCACCCAGTCTGCCCATTTGCTTAGCATCCCTAGGCCTGCCCCTGATCCCCCCACCTTTCAGCAGCCCTCTGTGCCAGTCCCATGCTCTCTTGAAACCCCCCACTGAATTTGCTCCCACCACTTCCCTAGGCAGCCCATTCCAGGAGTCCACCACCCTCTCTGTAAAGAAGTTCTTCCTGATGTTGCCCTTAAACTTGCCCCCCTTCAGTTAGAGATCATGTCCCTTCCTTCTGGGGCACTTCTTCATCTGGAAGGGGTTTTCAGGAGCCACCTTGTTTATCCCTTTTAGGTACTTGAAGGTCTTTATCATGTATCCCCTCTCCCTCCTCATCTCCAAGGGGTACATATCCAGGGCTCCCAGCCTTTCATCATACATCATGTGACTAAGCCCCTTCATCATCTTGGTTGCCCTTCTCTGTACCCTCTTTACATCCTTCTTTTGGTAAGGCCTCCAGAACGGGACCTCATACTCCAGATGAGGACTGACCAGCTGGAAGTACAGGGGAATCAGAACCTCTTCCCTCCTGTTGGTGATCCTTCTCCCAGTGATTCCCACAGTTACCATTCATTTCTATATATTTATATAGAGGATAATGTATGGTCATCGGTGGTTAACTGGTTTGTTAACCATCGACAGGTTGCCAGGGTGACCATGTAAACCTCGAGAGCGAAGCTCGAGAGGTTTACGTTGCCATGGCAACCTCGAGATGGGTTAAAAAAATGGTTTACCATCAATGTACCGTAGATTATATGTTATAGTGTATGGTAGCATTTAGGTTTTTTTGAAAAGAAAGCACCCATGGTCATGGACGTAATGACGTGTGGCCAGGGAGAGCTCGGGGGTGCACCCAATTAAAATGAATGGGGCTCAATTTTGATTCCGTTTTTAAGCTACAAAATGGTCACTTGGGGATTAATGAAGGACACCACTCGACTAACATGGCCCTTGTCAGTCAAGCGGTGTCCTTCATTAATCCCCAAGTGATCATTTTGTAGTTTACAAATGGAATTGATATTGAGCCCCATTCATTTTAATGGGACACGCCCCTGCGCTCTCCCTGGCCACACGTCATTACATCCTTGAGTGGGGTGGGGGTGTCAGTGGGACTGGGGCTGTGAGAATGAAGGGCCAGCCCCTTGAAAAAAATAAATTATGAGCAATTTTATTAAAACAGGGCTTCAAGAAACAGATTACATCCTGGCTAAAATGACTATCCCCAAGAGCAGCTACCACACTAGGGTGAGTAGCTCCTCATATCGGAAAATCACTTTAAGGTATGAAACATCTTTCTTCAAGTGAATCTAGTGCAGCTGGCCACACCTATCGAACTATAGTAGCCAGGCATGAGGAACACATGGAAACTGATCTAGCATCTGTAGTCTAACTGGGGACAGCACACATTGGTGTTTACCAAATGCTTGGCTTTACTGCCAGCTACCCTCAGATGGAAGGGACTTAATGTCTTTCTATACCTGTACAACTGACTCCTCAAATCTCAGTTCTGGGTGCATACTGTATGTTACTAAGTGTGGTGCATAACATGCAACTATCACAGGATCTAGGGATTACAGACAACCCATTTGGGTCAATCCGGACCCCCGTTAGTACCTTAAGTACATGGTGGGTGGACCTGGTTATGTCTAAGGGGCATGGGTTTTCTGACACAGGACAGGGTGGATCACCTCATATCACATGCATGCTTGATCAAGAGATCTCCACAAAGATATGTTAATGTTAATTATTAACGTGACTGTACATCTTTCATTGATTGGTAACTTTTTCTTATTTTTTGTTTTTTTTTATGCTAGCCATAAGAGAATAGGTAATCTTAGGACAACACTTCACAATAGGTAGTCATGAAGAGGAAGGAGAGAATTAGTGAAACTCTTTATAATTGACTACAAAAGAAACATATTTCTGACATAAATTCAGAAAACAAAAGTGAAACTACTCCAAAGCTGCTACTAAATTCTGAAGTAATACACAGTAAAAATGATAGTGAGTCTATTTATGATTCTGCATGTCCGTCAGTAAATAATGGAATGTCACGTGAGCAAGTTCAAGTTAAATACACAGGAGAAATATTAGTTGAACAGACCTCAAATTCAGGTTCTACACTGACCAGCTCTGAACTAGACTGTATGGAAGTTCAAGAAATTTATCAGGATGAAGGCAGTAGAGTTCTTAAAAGAGCACATACTGAAAAAATGTCATATAGCATTGAGGTAGACAGCGAGATTGATAACAATGAGCTATGGGCTGCTACTCTCCTTAAACCTAGACAGCCCAAAGCATCAGAATTACCAGATAACACATGAAAAAACAGTTATTAATGGCCGCACAAGATGTTTCCAGGAGTCACGGTGTAATAAATGGGAATGGATCGACTATAATGCAAAGAAGGATGCTGCATATTGCATAGTTTGCAAAAATTCATATCTTAAATTGAAATTTCGGGGAAAAATGCAGAGAAAACATTTATTACAACTGGCATGAAGAATTGGAAAGATGGTGTTGAAATCCTAAATAAACATGACAGGTGTCAGAGCCACTTAGCAGCTTTAGCAAAGGTCACTGCATATAAACAGTCTGTGTGTTCAGGGTCTGTGCTGCAAAGGTCCACAGAAGGTTATGATAAATAAAAACTCAAGAACCGCTCATATGTAACAACAATAATAGAATCGATTATGTATCTTGGAATGCAGGGGGTAGCATTCCGAGTACGTGATGAATGGAAAACAACTCTGAATCAAGGTAATTTCCTGGAGCTTCTGCAGCTAAGGAGTAAAGACGTTCCTGGCCTTGCATCACATATGTTAATGCAAACAAATTATACCAGCAAAGACTCTCAGCATGAAATTATCCAACTAACTGCCAAAAAAGTGCAAAATAAAATTATTCAGGAAGCCAAAATTTCAGGGATGTTTACAATCTTATGCGATGAGACTCAATATATTACTACGAAAGAACAACTAACCTTTTGTTTACGATATGTAAATAAGGACTTAAACTTTGAGGAGTGGTTCTTGTTTTTTTTGTTGCTCGTGAGACAGATTCTTCAAGTATTACTAATCAGATCCTAGAACTACTGCAACATTTTGGTTTGGATATTCATCAGTACAGGGGGCAGGGATATGACGGGCAGCTAACATGAGCGGGCAATATACTGGTGTGGCTAAGAGAATTCAGAATATTGAAGATAGAGCAATTTACATTTATTAAAAGAGTCATCAACTAAATTTAGCTTTACAGAAAGCATGTGAGACAGATAAAATGCTGTCAGTACGCAATGCAATAGGACCAGTAAACAAGCTGTATGAGTTCATTTCCAATTCATCTGGTAAACGCTGCCATCATTTTGAAAAAGTAAAATCGTCTGTGAATTCTGATGCAAAAATCTCCCTTCGGAAACCGAGTCCCACCAGGTGGTCTACAAGGCATAAAGCTCTGTTTGCACTACCGTTAAACAAAGAATCTGTACTACAGTCTATTGAAGAAATGTCTCGGTTCTCAGGGGATACTGGTACTCAGGCATGTGGTCTTCTCCATTCATCTACTACATTTGAATTTTGGCTTTGGGTAAGAATAATGGAGAAAATGTTTAATATCACAAACGATCTTTGTAATTACCTACAAAGAAAAACAATACTTTTTGGTACAGCCAGGACAGCTGCAGAATCTGTCATCACAGTGCTAGCTGACCTTCGTAATGAAGAATCATTTGACAGTTTTTGGAAAGAAACAAATATTATGGTAGACAATGAACTAATTAATCCACCAAAAGCATCACGGGTTAAAAGAATACCTGTAAAAATTAACACAAACCCACAACTGTCAGATCAGACACCACAAAATGCAAAAATCATTAACAAAATGGAATTTTATGCATTCCTTTACACTCTCGTCTGCCAACTTAGAGATTGGTTCTTGGATAAAAAACACAACGTGGTTGTCAATATGGAGTCCTTATTAATTAATAATGGTTCACTGGATCATGTCTCATAAATTACTGCATTCTACAGAGATGACATGGATGAAGCAAGATTGAAAAACCAACTATAGGTGTTAAGAAATGTTACGCTGGCAGACGAGAGTATGGGAGCAGTTATTGATTTTTTCAAAAAAGACGATATGCGAGTGCTTCTTCCAGAAGTTTGTCAGCTTCTAAAACTGTACATGACAATTTCAGTGGCCACTGCATCACCAGAACATACGTTTTCTGTTCTTACAAGACTAAAATCATACACATAGTCCACTATGGATGAAGAGCGTCTCTCTTCGTTGGCTATCATGCAAATAGAACGTGAAGCTACCCAAGACATCAAGGTATCTGATGTCCTTGATGAGGTTGCAAAACTGAAAATGAGACATCTTCCATTGTAATGCATCTTCGGTTTTAAATTATATAAAGAACTACATGTATGATTTGATAGTACAGTGTACTCCAAATATACCGACCACAGTTAAATTGGGCAATCGGTTAATGTGGGCAAAAAGTCATATTCGTTTGTCATTTCTAATTAACCCTCATTTTAACTGCATTGGTTAAAGCGTGTTAAGATTGCCTGCTATATCGGGCATTTGTAGAGCATTTTCCAATCTGAACTGATAGGTGTTCACACCCAATTAGTGCAATTTGTAATTGCTAATTTACTGTTAAACAGTTTGACGGCTCAAAAGAGGTGCTAGCCAGACTGCAGTGCTCAGTTTGTACTCCCTGCTGCTGATCTGCCAGTCCTATGTACATAAATAAACTCTGGTACCCCAGAATTGCTAGACATAGATGTTCTACCTGTGCCAGATGGTCTGTCAGAGGATCAGTTCGAGGAGTTGTGTCGCCTAGGTGATAATGACGCTCTGCCTGACAGAGATTTGGATGACATCCAGGAAGTAATAGGGGCAATGAAAACTGACGTCGACGCAGAGGAGGAGGAGGAGGAACCAGAAGTAAGCATGGCGGTGGAGGAGGCTACAGTTATGGCCGCAGATGTTCGTTTGGCGATTTTAACATTGCGTCGGGCCATGGAGCAGAATCCTGAACTAGAACTGAACTGGGAAAAAAACTCAGAACAATGGAAGAAACCTGGCATCTGTACTGCAGAAAGCATACTGTCCAGACCCGTATCACTGATTTCCTGGGAAGCAAATAGAAAAACTGCCAACAGATAAGAACTGTTTTAACAATTCAGTTAAATTAATTACTGTACTTAAATAAAGTTATGAGCACAGTTTCTTTATGTAGCATCATTTATTTAATTGAATTCATGTGTGGGGATGCAGGAATTTAAACCCATTTTGAATATAGTACAGTAATGTACTTGCTTGAGTGGGGAATTTAAACCGCGGTTGAAAACTTGTTTTTTGGTTACACCGACCATCTCCAATAGCGGGCATAATAGTATTGCACACATGTGCCTGTTATAGGCGGTGGCCACTGTAAAAAGGTCACTTGAAATACATTTTAACATATTACATAATATATTTTCCAAACAATATGCAGAGTACTGTGTGCATATCACCAGTAGCCAACATAAGAATATCACTGCAACACTATGGCACTCATTAACCTGAAATTGTTATAACGTCTTCACTAGGAAACAGTCAAAGGAAAGGCACCATCAGTTACATGTGTGGAAATAGTGATGGTGTGCACTTACTGCACACAACAAAAATAATTTGGTTGCTTAAAGTACACTGTAGTACAACAGATAGTCTTAAACATATAACAGTGTTCTACCATAGATTATATATGTTGAAATTCTTGCATACCCTCTCCTTGCTCTCACTTGCTTTACATTCTCTTCTGATGGGGAGGAACAGTGGCTCCACTCTCCAGGTGCCAAATGACTTGTCATTTGCTGCACCCCCCCCATCCTTCATCAATTTAAATGACTCACTCAATCCCATGTTTGTATACAGACTGACTCTCAGGACAGGTAGTACCTCTGAGACAAAGACTATTGCCACACACATGAGTGGTGTTGCCATTTCTTCTACCTGTTCCCAGTTAATTTCATTGGCATTCCCTGAAGTCAGGATCTTGGCAACTCCACAAAGGAATCAAACCACCCACCAGCCACCTTCCTCAGCCTCCTATTCAACTTCCTTCACCTTTATTTCTAGGTAAGATATTTGCTAAGGGACATGATGTCGACCCTTTTTGTTGGGTATTTGCTATATACACAGTGGAGAATGGGGCAAGGCTTTGCTAGGTGGGGTGGTTCTTGGTGATACCAGGCTATCCTTGTATGTAACTTACAAGATCCAGAGCCTTTCTATACTCTCTGCATTCCCTATAGTTTTTCCTTCTTTGAGGAGTCTTAGTACCATTCACCGGGTCTTCCCTGTCCTTATGCCATGGGGTATGCCCCATCATGGCTCTTGCGTGTTTCTCAATGCATGGTTTCTCCTCTTGAGAAGTACTGTCCTCTGAGGACCGGCTTCGACCTCTGTGGTGGGCCGTAGGTTTCTCACCTGCCATTTCCCTTACTTCTCTCGTCTCCATGCAGTCTCATTTCTGTGGACAATGGGGGTGTGGGGAATCCTTTTTCATTTCTGATCCATAGTTGCAGATACTAGTCCAGCATTAGTTGATCTTTTCTGGAAATCACACAAGCTTAGATTTCCTCATCCCCTATTTTGGGGCTACCTTGTCTGAGTAACTTTTTTCAGGACAATCAGAAGGGTGCAAACCAGGACGTTGAATGCCAGCCATTTATTCTCTATAGTGCTACCATATCATAATAAGCATTAATATGATATTCTGACTGGAGGGAAATGACTCTCAGCTCTCCAGTTGGAAGCAATATGTTTCTCAGTGCCCACACCTTTAACGTGTGCTCTACATTTTTCTTTATCATTTCATCCCTGAATACCCTTGACTCTGAGACCTTATGTGATTTCCTAGCTTAGGCTTCTGGGAGGTCCATTACTCTCACATCATATATGTATTTGTATGTATTGAGGCGAGTTGTGCAACGTTACACTTTCAGATGAGATGGAACCACACAGCCTCTGCCATGTTTGTGAATCCAGGACTTCACAAAAGTATAATAAAGTACTTTAAATCTTGACAAAAAAAGTTATGTTCCTGTGTGAAAAGCCTAATTGTGGAGGGAGCAGGGTTAAGCTTTCGGCTGTGGGGACCTACAGATGACCACTTTCCTTTAAAAACAATTAAAGAAAATAATGCTTCTCACTATCCTGGCTGTAGTAAAGGATATGTGCACTAAATTCTAAGTTCTTGTGCTTTAGCACTGACATAATTTATCACAGCATAATGCAGATTGAAGTCAGTACTGCAACACAACAGTACTGTTCCAGGCATGGATGTCCACAATGGACTACACTGCACCATACACTGGTGAACACTGATAGGCAGCAATACAAAACAAGCACGTAACTGCATCAAGAGTTTTTTGTATGTCAGACAGAACTCTGAGAGCGAAGCTGTGATACAACACTTGCGATGAAGACACAGGCATGTCTATGTATGGATGCCCATCTGTTATTTTGACAGTGTACTGGCATCAATGCCTGGCTATTTCAGATGCAGTGGTTCCTTTAAGTGATTGTGGGCTGTGGATTGGACACTTGACTGTAGGGGTCTGGCTCATGTTACCGAGTCAGTGTGTTGCAGATATTTCTGTAAAAATCAAGTTTAAAAAAAAACAGCTTCCAACTCAATTAGATACAGGAAAACAGCTATGGGTCTGCATTATATGTTGTGCAAATAAGTATCATGGCTTCTTCAGCACAACAAACATATTACGTACATGGAATTCCATGCATAATAAGAGACCACCATACACTATACTCATATTCAAACCATGGTGTTCAAACAACACAGCATGGTAATGTGCTTTTTAATTTTATTCATATTGTATTACACTGCATTTTTTAAGGTTGGCTTGAACTGCTTCCAGAGAGTAAATGTTTGATCTAAATTTGTGACTGCAAGCTACATTGTTTGGATAAAATGCTTTAATAACCATTGTTTGCTAAGTCATTCTATACTGCCTATTTTGAGTTGGACTATTGTACAGTATATGTAATATTTACAGTAGTACTTTGCAAGTTATAGCTTTTAAATCTGCAGTTTGTCTAGGAAAGTTGACACTTTCCTTTGATTTAAACAGCTGGCTTTATTGCTGCACCCTGCATTGTAATGTCATCATCTTTGTAAAGCTGCTCTTTGATTAGTTCCATTATGCTACTGTGATGACAATAGCTTAAAGAGCACCTTTCACGATGGTCCAAAAAGTTACAGCTTGTAGTTACTGTATGCAGTACAAGACCTGAAAGGTTGTGTGCATTTGTTATTTTTGGCCAAGGTTTGCTCTGCCTTCCATAATTTGGGTTTGTTTTTGAGCCCTGCTTTAGCCTCGCTGCACTTGCCTTTGCTGTTCAGCTGCTGGGATGCTGGCTCCTGATGGCATCACTATAGGGTAGAGGAGTAACTCACACTGTGCAGTACCATGCAGTGCAAGGGAAACCTACCAAGTACCCAATGCACATATTGTGCCCCCCTTCCCTTCCCCACGACACCCTGTTAGCAATGCATTATGCCAAAATCGAAATGCCTTGTCAGTATGTTTTTTTGTGTGTGTGAAATTAACTCTGCCCTATAGTGATGTCAGCAGTACAACCCTGGGCCCACAGCAACACCAGTCTTGCTATAGAACCTGTGGTACACTCTGCAGTTTTTAGCAGCTCAGAATGCAAAAACTAACTGCAGTGGACAGTAATGAAATACAATTCCAGAATCAATGCAAGAAGGAGTAATTTATGCATGAAAGTTAAAAGGACTGGGAAAGGTCCTCTTTAAAGCATATAGGATAATGTATGGTATTTGGTTAAAAGCCATGCTGTAAACACTTTGGGCCCGATTCTCAAATGGGGCTGCTGTCGGTGCAAGCTGCGGCAAATTGCAGCCTGCGCTGAAGCCCCATATGCCAGGGACCCAGCACCGGATTCAGGTACAGGAGAGGTCCCGGCATTTAAGTCCCCACACTTGCAGCATTCTATCCCTTGCGGTGAGCACCTGGTGCATGGGAGGTGTCTGTCGCAAGCCCGGTGCAGCATGGGAAACAGTGTCTACTGTACATATGTGCACAGTGACTGCCACCAGTCTCAGACACTGAGCACATATGTACAGTATGGTGCAGATGCAGTCCACAGTGGGCAGCTGGCCGGGCACCAAGGGGTGGGTTCCACTAGAGCACCAGGTATTGGGCACTGCAGTGATCAGGGGGACATGCCCATGCTATGTACAGGTGGGCTGGGCAGCATTGGGGATGGGGTGGTGGCATTGGGGATGGGTGACAGTACCTGGCAGGATGGGGCACCATCTGCTAACCGGGAAGCAACCGCAGCATACAATGGCACATAGTATAACTGCCCCAGTGGCCAGTGTTGGGTAAGTTACTTTTTCTATTACTTTCTATTACTTTTGAAAACTTGTTCCAGAAAGCTCTGTGCAGTCACTAGCAAGGATGGAGAAGTACTGGAAGATGTAATACACCTTACAGTTACATTTAGTTATGTCTTTTTATACAAAAGAAATATGTACCTGTAACTGAGTACATTTATTTGAAAGTAACTAACATATTACTTTCAACAAATGTAATCTGTTATAGTTATTTATTATTTTTGTATTAAAAGAAATAAATAACTATAATTGTAAGGTGCATAACTTTTTCTAGTACTTCTCCATCCTTACTATAATGTCACAAACTTCCTAGAACAAAGTTTCAAACTATAATAGAAAGCAATAGAAAAAGTAACTTACCCAACACTACCAGTGGGACATATTCTAAGTCCCACTATGCCAGCCCTGGCTGGTCTTAGGGCACTTAGAATATCTCCCACTGGGTGCTGTCTGAGAATAGCAAGCTGCAGCTTGCGTCGGCGCAGTCCACCTAGCACCGTGTCGCAGCACTGTGCAGGGCACAGGGCTGGTGGCCTGCAGTCGATGCAGGCCACCTTCGTGAATTGCATGGAGGCAGCCCATGCCCATGTCTGACTCAGTTGGTAGTAATTTTTCAAGTTCTGCCTTCGGAGGGCAGTCGGGCATTCCTTGCAGTATGTCCAGCCCTTGTTCCCAGAGAGCATTTTGGAACTGGACTGTGCAAGTCAGGAAGTTAAGACTCCTGAAGCTGCCAGTGGCAGACGTGTACACCTTCCTGCCCAATGAATCCAGCTGTTTGGACTCCCGATCCAGAGGCTGGGTGCTCAGATGTTTGGGCCTCTGAACGATCGTGAGCTGCTAATATAACCAGAGTCGGCGGTAGGTTGTACAGCCAGAAAGGGGTGTTCCTTAGGAGCCCAATACAGCTGGTCCGCTATCTTTGGAATGGCAGTGGATGAGTGGGGGTGTCACCGCGTGACCTGTGCGACAACCTCGAAAGTATCCACCAAGGGTGGGATAATGACAGGCTTTGAGTCTTTTTGCCTGAGGTACGGCAGGTCTGATGCATTCAGGGTCCAAGTCCTCTGTATCCCAGCCAATGCTGGCTTGCATGTGCCTCATAACCTCCATGAATGATGGGTCGTCCGGAGGTGATTTGGGCAGGTCCCCCAGGTTCGTCCGACGGAGGGTCCTCAAAGGAGGTTACAGAGGAGTCAGACTTGTACAAATTGGAGGAGATGGATCAGTCTTCTGCGCCGGTCAGAAGAGCTAGAGGTGCTAGAGCTCCTGGAGTGTGACCTATGCCTCTCTTGCGTCAGTTTCCGGGGCCTTTCTAGAGATGGATGCTTTTCCATCTTCATCCGAGCGGGGTTGAGGAGGGACCTCTTCAGCGGGTGTAATCTTCTCACTAGGAAATGGTACCTGGTCAGGATCAGCTGAAGTAACCAGTGTAGGAGGGGCTGGAAGAACATTAGGACTAATAGTCTCCCACAATGAGAGAATAGATCCTTGACCTGAGTAAGGTTGAGCCTCGGAGAACTGGGCACCGGCTGTGGTACTGACGTCAGTCCTGTCCGTTGACAGTGTTCTGATGAGGGGGGGACATGCCAGTGTCACCTGGGTGTCAGGACCATTGTCAGGTCCTGAAGGTGTTCCACGGGCCGACATCTGGTCATCTGGTGTCAGGACTACTTCCATTCTGGCATCTGATCTCAGAGAGGACACCAGTGGAGATGGGGACTTGGCCAGAGGCAAGGCCTTGGAAGCGCCAATCGGCTTGCATTGGTGAGGCTGTGACGCAGACTTTGCAGACTTTTCCGCAGGACGCTTGTCAGTCGACAGGACCTGGCACCTGTCTGAGGACTTATGGGCGTGTTTTGGCAGGAGGGAGGAAGACCTCCCCGCAGACTGGCCTGAGGTTTTTGCCTTTTCCCGGTGGTCAGTGCTTCATACAGAGGCCGACTGGGGGGGGGCAGAAAGACTTACCTGGGTCGGACGAATGGCCAGACGAGGTGCAAGGAGGCTCGATTCAGGGTTTCAAAGGTACAGAATGCCCTGAAAATGTCTCCTTAGAAGCAGGGCCTCCTGAGGAGGCTGGGGCCTTTGACGACTAAGGCGGGAATCGTGGCCCGAGGACCCCAACCTGGAGGCGGTGTGGGATCCGGAAGATCTCAATCTGGAGGAGAACCTCTCCCCAACTCCATCCCGCTCTCTATGCTAGTCTTTGGCATGTGGCGTTTCCCCACAGATTTGTGGGAACGTCAAAGAGAACCCCCTTCAGCAAATGAGTTCTGCTCCATAGACACAAGTTGCTGCTGGACCAAAAAAGCCTGACAATGGGCACAGGACAGAGTGTTGTGGTCCAGGCCAGGGGGGACAACACGCAAGCAGCATGTCCATCTTTCGATGGAATTTGTCTACCACAGGCGCACTTGTGTGCCTGGCATGAGGTACTCAACATGCAGAATGACCGTGAAGAAAAAAGCATCAGATGTTTCTGGAGTCAAAAAACTGCAATAACGATCGAACTGTCGAGAGAGAGAGAGGCATGGAGCTAAAGTTTGCACGTCTTCCCATATATATATATATATATATATATATATATCACATGGGACATCAAGGCGGGGCCGACATAGGGATGGGGTAGGGATAACTACTGCTGGAAAAAGTTTGCCATGGGTTCCTGTCGCTGGCCGGCGTCAGTCCTACATATGTTATCTGCTACAAGAGCTTCTCTCAAAGTGAGATATGAAAATTACGCACCTACCGTAATTCTTGATCTTTCTGTCTATCTTAATCATTCATCAATAGTGGGTATAGCGCACCAGAGCTAGGATTCCGTGGGAGAGTTTTTTCATGGGCAGAGTCGACGCATGGCCGGCGCCGCCCTAGAGAATGACGCTCCATGTGGCGCTTGAGGTTGGTTATTAGTTGCCATCAACTCCACCCCAGTTCGGACACACTGGAGAGTGTAAGGAAGGGAAGGTGGGTTGAGGCAAGAGAGCCTAAGGGATAGATAAAAGGAAAGGAATAATAAACTAAAAGGAGAAATAAACCGCTGAAGAGACAGAAGAGATTAAAATAGGAAATTGGGGAGAAAGGGTCCCCAATCTCTGGAAGGAGAAGGAGAGGGAAGGAGAGAAGGGGGGGGGGAGAAAGTAGCACACCCCCAGGAACAGACAGCACACTGATCTCTTTAGAAGACTATAGTCCAGCCCTGGACTAGAGCGCTCAGCTGCAGGAGGCAAGCAGAACCTGAAAGCAGCTTTGGGCTAGAAGACCAAACAAGATAGCTTAGGCTGAGGATGTCTCAAACTCTCCCCCCTTCCCTCCCAAAAAAGAGGAATTTTAAGCAGCCAAGAAGGAATGGGGGAGAAAGAGCTCAATTTCTGAGTCCATAAATAAAATACAGACTGAAAGAAGGGGGGAGGAGAGATGAGGGCTCCCCCACTCCCAGACTCCCTAGAATAAGAGAGAAGAGAAAGGCCCCCCAAAACATTTCCACAAAACCCCCAAGGGATTCACCCATGTGTCTCCACAGTTCTTTCCCACCAACCTAGAAGGGAGACCTTTGTTGTGACGATAGTTGTGGGAGATTGTTGGAGCAATGGAATTTCCTCTCTGAGGTTTTCATCATCCTTCCACCAGACCAGTGCCCTTAGCAAGTTTTTTGTGACAGTCACCACTTTGGACAAAGGATCCCATTTCTCAGGCCAGTGATCCCCTGGATGATACTGCATGTCTCTCATCTGGAACCTGGACTCTGGCACCACTGCAGTGGGCAAGGCCAGGTGTCTCAGCAACTACAGAAAATCTCTTGCAGATCTTTGCTGACCTACCTGGCAGGAGTTTGCAGTTGAAATTAGGATTGCCACCTTTGCATGTGAAAGAAAGACCTTGCTTTGCAGGGTACTAGTTGGCAGCACCCATGAAGTTGAGAACATCATCTGGTTCCGTTTGTGACTTCTGAAGATTTATGAGAAAGCCAAGGTCCTTTAATGTGCTTTTCGTCAACTGTACAGCGGACCCTGCTTCCTGTTGAGTTTTTCCTGAGACCAACCAGTGATCCAGGAAGGGTAAAACCACCATCCCTTGCCTTCTCAGATGTGCTGCCACCACAGTTAGGCATTTTTTGAAAACCTTTGGTGCCAAGGTGAGGCTGAAGGGAAGGGCTGTGAACAGGTACTGGCAGTTCCCTAGCCTAAACCTGAGGTACTTTCTGTGAGTGGGTCTGACTGGGATGTGGAAATAGGCATCTTTCTGGTTCAGTGACCCCAGTCAGTCTCCCACCTGCCAAGATGGTATCACTGAGCCCAGTGTAGCCATCTTTAATCTTTCTTTCTTTAAGTTCAGATATCTCCGGTCTACAATAGGTCGACAATCCCCATTCCTCATGTGGGTCAGGAAGTATCTGGAAGAAAGACCCTTGTTCCATTGTGTGGCAAGTAATCTCTTCGCTGCTTTTCCTTGCAGTAATTCCTTTACTTCCAACTCCAACAGGATTTTTTTCTGTTGGTGTGTGAGGATGAAAAACCTTTGGTGTTCTGCAGGTTTGGAATTTTCTGAACTGCAGGAACAAACTGGGCCCACTTGTTTGTTGTTATCTTTGACCACTCCTGAAAATAGTGAGCCAACCCCCCCACCCCAAGCAGCAGATGGGCAACCTGGGCAGAGTTGTCAGGGATTATGTTTTTGCTGAGCTTAGGGGCTGGAGATGCCGCTGCATGCCTGGTGCCCTTCTCCCCACCCCTATAGTATCCTGTTTGTGGTGGGTACTTATAGGGAGCATAAGGTCATGGGTAGTACCCACTACTCCTCCCTCCCCTTCTATAAGTCCTATTGGAAGCAGAGGCCTTTTCTTTTTCGGTATTGCTCTTACACGCAGTTTTGTACATATCCAACACTTCCTTGTAAGCCTCTGTTTTGTCACCAAAGATAGAGTTTCCCTCAAAGGGGAAATCCATAGCTTTTGTCTGTGTGTCCCGAGAGAGGTTTGTTGTTCTAAGCTAGGCAATAATGACACTGCGTGGGCCAGAACCCTTAAAGAGCTAGTGTACTGCTTGGAATGAACAGCAATTTTCAGATGCAGTCAGCTATCACTTCAATATCCAGTATTTTTTATTTTCGGTTTGCTAATTAGAAGATTTTTCCCTGGGCAGTATTGGGGTGATGTGTGGAGCAGCACTCGGGGGGGGGGGGTTAAAGTCAGTTCTGTTCCTCCCACTACATCATCAGAAATGAGACCCAACACCTTGAGGCACCGCAGTCCTTGCAGCCTGAGCAGTGACTTTCACAAGCCACCAATCAAAATGCAGGAAACGGTGACATTACTAGTAACCAGGGAGAGCCTGTCCCTGCTGCTTCATGTGACAGTGAAACCTGGCAGTGAGAAATGTTTCTCATTGGTTACTAGTGATGTCAGTCAGTGTGGTTTCAGTGTTGATGTAGTGGGAGGAAAAAAACTGACTCCCCACCCCCAAAGTACTGCTCCACACATCATCCCTGTACTGCCAGGTGGAAAATCTTCTAATCAGCAAACCAAAAAGAAAAAATACTTGAGATATAAGAAGTGATAGCTAACTACATCTGAAAGTTACAATTAATTGCATGCAGTTTCCAGGCAGTACACAAACTCTTTAAAGTAATGTCATTTGGGTCCACTACCATAAGGAAGTGGTATTGTGTAGCCTCTATGGCTGACCTAGCTGTGTCAGCCCTGTCCTGCGCTAGGCCACTATTTGCTTTTTCGCTCAGTGCCAATATGGCATTCCAGAGTGCTTTCAGCTGCTGAGCTAGGTATACCAGGTGTAACGCCCCCCCTCCCAAATTGGGGGCTTTCTTATGACCCCATTCCTCCCATTCTGCTCCCGCTACTAGGAATGTCTCCCGTTTGCCTACTGTTTCTTCCTTTGGAGTCCCCAGAATCATTGCCACAGCCCGGTCTTTGTCTGTGCCCCAGGGATCCCCAAATAATTCAAGTTTAGAGTCTGCAATTTTAGTTAATCTAGTTTTAAGGACGCAGACTAAAATAAATCTCTTTAATTCTCCTGAGGGCCCCAATTAGCTGGCCAACGTACAGCTGCACTGTCCATCAGGCCTGCACCATTTTTAAGAACTGTAATCACTGGGTACCCAGCTTGTGTGGGATTGCAGGGTCTTACACAAGATGGGAAACTGGTACCAGTGAGGGCATTAATGATAAATGTTCTGCCTTAATACAGCTAGCTAGCTAGTCAGGGAGCTGACTATTCCAGAGGTTGGCGGGTGGCCACTGTGACTGCAACTGATTTAAAATGCAAAATGCTTATCTTACCTTCAAATTAAACCAAATACTACTGATGTAAATAGCAAAGCCTCTACTCCAGTTCACCCATCCTTATCCTCCCCATGTAAACAAACTTGTTATTGTTGTGTCTGCATAATCTTGTCTGATGAGCATAGTATTAGCATCAGGCCATTAAATGCAAATGCGGAAATGTGGGGTTTACTCTGTTAGGTCATGCTGGGGATGACACTAAGGTAATGTGGGTGGATGTAGCTTCCCAGAGGGCTGCATTATCTAAAGTCCAGACCCACTTAAAGGTAAAGTCTGGGTAGAGGCACTGTGCAATGTACTATCTTAGGAAAGGACCAGTTTAAAGTTAATTTTAGGAACCCAGGCCCCTCAGCCTTGTTGTGGCCAGGCAAGGCATGGGTAGCAGCCCTTGATATAGTGCTGCCTAGGGGCTCACGGGTAAGCTGCCAGCCTGAGCAGCAGGGAAGTTAAAATATACGCTTTTTTGGCAAAACTATCCAGTTTCTTGGAATCTTTCTCAGGAGGCTGGGTGGAGATGGGTTCTTGGCCTTGTCACAAGCTGCAGTTTGGACCACCCCCTTATGATCAGGGCGTGAGTACAGGTATTCAACCCCCTGTCTGTCCACCTGACATTTTTTCTCAACTTTCATTTTTTTAAATAAGGCATACAGCAATACATCACATTGCAATTCAGCATATCTTTTCATCAGAGGCACAAAGGGTGAAATGATAGCAGCTTGCACACTGGCTCATCTTTCTTTTACTTTTCCCTCATTCACTGCCCGCCACTGTTCATTCTTATCTTTATATGGGAATATATTTCTGTCTGCTGATTGACTAGAACATGTGTAAGTAGTATAAGGAGATATAACTTGTCAAATGTTAAATTTCAGCCAATCAGAGCATGCCACGTCATTTGACAGGTGGTTTCCATGGCAACGCCCCGCCCCCTTTCCAACCGGAAGTCCCGCCTTCCTCGCGCCAGCAGCTACTCGCCCCGCCGTGCCAGGAGTGACGTGCATTTGGTCCTCGAACCGGAAGTCCTCCCCTTTTCTACGCTGTACGTGCCTCCTTCTTCTTCCCCTCCTTTCGGATCCTTGCCACAGACTCGCACCCGAGTCCCACCATCTCCTCTCCCTCCCCTCACATCGGAGTGCTAGCAGCTCCTCGAACCCCTCCCCTCGGACCCGGTTCGGCCTCCTAGCTTGCACCCGGGTCCCTACCCTCACATCGCAACCCAGCCGTACCATCCTAATTCACACCAGAGTCTCCTCCTCGATCCGCCACCGCTTACACCCAAGTCCCTCTTCCTCCACACCACTCTGCTCCCTCTCGCACCCGGGTTGAAACATCCTAGCTTGAACTCGAGTCCCTCTCCTCACCACACACCCCTGCTCCCTTCTCCTCCCCCCACGCTTTTGCACTCCTGCTCTCTCCTCCTCGATCCATCCACCTCTTGCACCCGAGTCCCTATTCCTCCACACCACCCTGCCCCCTCCTCCACCCCTGCCACCGTGTCCTAGCTCAAACCTAGAGTCCCCCTCCTCCATTCCCTTCCCCTCAGACTCCTGCTCCCCTCCTTCTCCTCCCCATCGCACCCGAGTCCTAGCACCTTCATACACCCTACTCCCTCGCTATTCATTCGCACCCCTGTCGGTCCGAGGATATAAGGACAGGATGTGTGTAAATGCTTTGTGACTTGGAAATCTGTACAAGGAATGCATCATCAGGCATCTCTGTATAGATAGGTTTTATGTTTTTTGGTGATTTTTGTAATGTTTGTAATTATTTTTGTCTTGCTGCCTGTATGTTTGACATGAAATGTCCCTGCTTTTGCTACTTATAGAAATATAGGCTTTGATGGCAGATAAGTACCACTTGCCCCCCAAACGTCTGCCTCTAACTATTGGAGATGCTGCAGATCCTAGTTACTGTAACCATCAGCAGACTTCCTCCTACCCCCCACTATTAATTGCATTATGTCTGTCCCATGTATTCTTGAATTTCCCACTGTTTTTAACCCTACAACCTCCTCAGGAAGGCCGATCCTTGCACCCACAACCCTCTCTGTGAAACAATACTTCCTCATGTTGCCCCCGAGCTGTCCCACTTCTGTCTTCAAATTGTGACCCCTTGTTCTTACACATCACTTTTTCTGAAAAGATGCTATCCTCTTGGACTTTGCTGATTCACTTGAGGTACTTGAAAGTTTCTATCATGTCCGCCACCTCCTTGAGGGTACACATATTAATCTCATTTAGTAAGTCTTCATATTTTTTCTGGTGCAGACCCTGTACCATTGTAGTTGCCCTCCTCCTGACTGCATCCATCCTGTCTATGTCCTTGCGATGATGGGGTCTCCAGAACAGCAGGCATTGCTCCAGATTGAGTCTCACCAACTGTCTGTACAGAGGAATGAAAACTTCTTGATTTCTACTGGTGATGCCTTTCCCTGTGCATCCCAGTATCCCCCCCCCCGCCCTCCTTACTGCCTTCACACATTGTCTGCCTACGTTTAGGTCACTTGATATGACTACCCCCAGGTCCCTTTCCATTTTTGTTGTAGTTAATACCCCCCCCAATTATGTACACATGCCCTGAGTTTTTGTTTCCCAGGCGCATTTCCTTGCATTTTTGCATTGAATCTAAACTGCCATACTTTTGACAATTCCTCGAACTTTGACAAGTCCCTTCTCATCCTTTCAATCTTCTCTCCTTGCGTATCAACTCTGTTGCTGATCTTTGTCTCATCAGCAAAGAGGCATACTTTCCCTTCCAGCCCCCAATGCAATGTCACCTATAAAGACATAAGAGAGGATCGACCCCAGTACTGAACCTGTGGTATCCTGCTGGTATCCCTCCTTTCTTTGGAGTGTAGTCCATTTACTATTACCCTCTGCATCCTTTTGTCCAGCCAATTTTTTATCCAGACTACCACCCTAGGACCCACTCCCAGGCTGGCTAATTTGTTTATTAATCTTTTGTGCATGACTGAGTCAGATACCTTGCTAAAATCTAGGTGTGCCATGTCCATATAGAAACATAGACTTTGATGGCAGATAAGGACCCCTTGCCCCCCTCCCAGTCTGCCCATTTCCCTACCTAGAGGATAAGCTGCAGATCCTATTTAACCGACAGCCTATTTCTTCCTACCCCCCCCACCAAAACTGCCTTATGTCTGTCCCATGCATTCTTGAGTTCTCCCACAGTTTTAGACCCCACAACCTCCTCAAGAAGGCTGTTCAATGCATAGTCCCTCCCTGGTCTACTACTTTGGTTACCCAGTCAAAGAATGATATTAGATCAATAGTTCTTAGACTTTGTCACAGTGAGCCTCCCCAAATCCATGGAAAAGATTTTGAGCCTCCTTCAAAAACTGAAATAATCTTGGGCCTCCCCAAAGTAAAATAACGTACTGTACTTTACGCAGTACACCATGAATAAATTGAAACCCCTCTGAGTACTTTGCTCACATTCAGTTCTTTGTCTTATACTGACATGGAACCTTTGAAAAAGAGTTCATGTGCTCAAAGGTGTTATCTGAAAAATAAATAAAATAAACAAATATGATTATTCCGCTAATTGTAACTCCCCCCCGTCCCCAAACACAGGCCAGCCTACCTGCTGTGCTATTTTCATTCTTGAACCATTGTTACCTCTTGTTGCAGTACCTTCATGGGTCACACTACTTTCTCAGTTTCCTCTCTACATGATATAACCTTCCCACATGCTTTGCCTCTCCCCTCCTTCTCTGCTCCTAAGCAACTTCTCTGGGATTCCTTTGCTCCTTCCTGCTATTGTTCTTAGCACTTTTATGCTCAACCCTTGTATTTGGGCTGTTCTGCCATCAGTCTACAAACTGATCAATTACCACCACTCATTATTAGTTTACTGTTCATATTTGTTTGCACTATTGTTCACTGAGTATTTCTTGATTGTTTTGCGGTTACCTTTTGAAATGGTATTCACTCCCTCCCCTCCCCGGGTACATCGGGAAATGAGCCTTGGCTCATTCACCTTCCCTTGTCACCTATTAGTAAATAAATACATAAAATTCACCTACTATTATCCTCTTTCAGTTTGCTTCATCTCTTCACACAAAATACATAAAACTCAAAATTTAAATACAGTACTTTTTCAGACTTGCTTCAGCCTCCCCTGGAAGAGGTAGGGGCCTCCCCAGGAAGGCAGGCCTCACCATTCGAGCATCCCTGTATTAGATTCATCTGACATGACCTTCACACTGTGAATCCATGCTACTTTGTGTCATGTGTCCTGCTGGCCTCTAGGTGCTCAACAATTCTTTCTTTCAGAAGTGATTCCATAATTTTCCCTAACACTGAGGTCAAACTAACAGCTCTGTAGCTTCCTGCCTCGGCCTTGCTCCCACTTTGTCAAGGGGAATCAGATCAGCTTTCCTCCAGTCCTCAGGTACCACACCATACTCCCATGATTTGTTAAAAAGGGTAGTCCGTTGAGTCACTAGCTCACCCCTTAATTCTTTTAGAATTCTGGGGTGAATCCTGTCAGGCCCCATTGCCTTGACCACCTTGAGTTTTAGGAGGTCTTTCCGGGATCCTTTCTTCTGTGAATGGACTTGTATCACAACCCCTCCTCAACCCATCCAGAGTGCCTATATTGTATGGGTATGGTATTGTATATATGGAAAGTGCAATTAAGTGACCTCCTTGAAAATGAGTTTAGCTCAATAGAGCTCCATCTCTGTTCATAGTTTGTGAATAAAAACGTTTGATACTTGCTAATGTTACCTATGAATGTCCAGTTAACATTCTACAGAACACTGTATGTGTGTGTGGGTGGGGGGACATAATTTTGAAGTACATACAGTAGTTAAAGGAAGACCCATCTAGTTCTATGAAGGCTGTCTAGCATACAAGTAATATCAGCACAATACTCCAAAGGCTCCCTAAACTGAAAATAATAACCAACATTTGAATTACTGTATTTAAAAACATCATGGGGGACAGAAAAAGCAATGACAGTCCCATCCAGTCTGCCAATGTTTAGCTATTTAACTTCACGATCAAGATTTCATGCAGATGTACATATTTGTGTTATCATCTTTTTCTTGAAATCTTCACTGTGTAACAATCTCGATGGTATAACGTGGAGTGAACCAAAATAGTAAGTAATGATAAGCACATTTGTTATATTGCTGTAGCGGGATCAAAATTTCATGCAAATGTACAAAAATTATTTTTATACATGTGTTCATGGAATCATGCTTATAAGTGATTGTAAATACTGATATATTGTTGCATATGACATTCATTCATTGAGAAACATTAATTACTGACTTAAGTGCAGTAGGAACAGAATTTCATGCAAATGTATTTGTTGACGTCTTTTCATGAAATCTTGATTAGGTGTTAATCTCAATGGTATAACATGGCTGTAAATCACAATAGTAGGTTAAAATAATGAATTTGTGACACAGTTGTAGTTGGGATCAAGAATTCATGCAAATGTCCACACAGTATTTTCTTATAAGTGTATTCATGGAATCGTGATTATATCCTAATGGGAATATTGATATATTGCTTAATGTGACAGTCATTTATTAAGAAATATAAATTACTGATGAATAATGCGCTAGAATCAGAATTTCATGCAAATGTACACCGGGTTTGGGGGGGGGTCATTACATGAAATCTTCATTGGGTGGCAATCTGAATGGTATAAAAGGGTTGTGAACCATAATAATAAGTTATGATGAACACATTTGTGACACTGCCGCAGTTGGGATCAACATTTCATGCAAATTTCTCTAACACTTGTTTCGCATTTTTCCTTATCATTAGAGTATACAGTCTACTATTTTTCCAACAAACCTCTCTGTGCCAAAGGAGTAACAATTTTGCACAAATATCCTCATTTTTAGACCAAACTTTAATCAGTCTCATTGGTCTTTGTGAGACTGGACCAGTTCTTCGAACAAGCAAGATCTTGCAAATCCTTACCCCTTACTACCATCCTTTTAAGACCAACTCCTACCTCTGTAAATTCCTGCCTAATATCATCATCATCGATGCTTCTACCAATGTCTTGTGTTCCTACATGTAGTACTGCATCTGGGGTCACTACCTAGCTCTTTTAGTACATCCACAGTCCTACTCTTCAAGGTGAACTTTTGTAACCCCTGTAACACAGCTTTCCATCCTATATTTTTATTTTTCTTACAAACTGTTCCATCTAGGAGGCTTTTGAATCTCTGATAGCTCTAGCTGTCTAGGTGCAAAGTACTGTGCTCCTTTTCCCTCCTCCACTGGCCACTTACAGCATTCCTTCTCTTACATTACATCGGCCAGAACCTCTGAGTTATTACTATGACTCTGAAGATTATGCTGTCCCTTGTCTACTTTTGTGCCCACCCCCAACCGCGACTGTTCTCCAATCTACGTTATACTATGGTATTGTATATATGGACAGTGCAATTAAGTGGCCTCCTTGAAAATGAGTTTAGCTCAATAGAGCTCCATCTCTGCTCATAGTTTGTGAATAAAAACGTTTGATACTTGTTAATGTTACCTATGAATGTCCTATTAACATTCTACAGAACACTGTGTGTGTGTCGGGGGAGGGGGCATCAGCCAACTCATAGGTAAAGAAAAAACATCTCTACGCTGCTTTGGACAGAAAACCAACTACAAATCTTACCTTGTTTGTACTAAATATATATATATATATATATATACACATATACATATATACACATATACACACACGTCCCCCAAGTTTCCTGTGAATGTTACAAAAAAAATTATTCCTATTGAGGATGATAACATTTTTAACACACAGTAAAAAGATGATAATTCACACAAAAAGTTCTCAGCTTTTGTTAAGGGTTGCTAAAGTGTATTTCCCATTTACTCCAGTGAGTCAGGAAAACAAATTTCCCTTTTAACACACAATAAAATGTAAATAATCCATAGAAGTTCCGAAAGTTTGTCAAGGGTTGCCATAGTATATTTCCCATTTACTCCGGTGAGTCAGGAAAATAAATTTTCCTTTTAACACACAATAAAATGAAGGTAGTCCATAGAAGTTCCCAACTTTTGTCAAGGGTTGCCAAAGTATATTTCCCATTTACTCCAGTGAGTCAGGAAAACAAATTTCCCTTTTAACACACAATAAAATGAAAGTAATCCATAGAAGTTCCAAACTTTTTTCAAGGGTTGCCAAAGTATATTTCATTTACTCCGTGTGAGTCAGGAAAACAATTCCTTTTAACACAGAATAAAAAGTATATAAAGTTCCCAATGCTCACAAAAATGTCTAACAGTGTTAAATCCATCTCTGGTCATTGCTTCGTTAGATGTAAAATGACTAAATTCTGAAATCTTTGCTTACAGATAGATTATCAACCTATAGCTAGCATCCATGTGAAACACTCTGAATACTGATAAGCTTGTCGTGAATTCTTAATGAGCAAAGTGATGAGACTATTGGACATACATTTACATGTGAAAAGGTAGATTTGATAAATCATACATGGGGTGAGGGTGTTAGCATGCTGGGAGATGCCGATGAGCTCATCTTTGAAGAATAGACACAGATTTACATGTGAAAGGATACTTTTGTTAAATCTTACTAGGATATCCTCAGCTATACAAAAGGTCGGTACATACATTTACGTAATAGGCGTCTGAGAACAGCAGTTTCTCACAAGCTGAGAAACCCTGTATTGTTTCTTTTCATGAAAAGAAATGGGGAGGGTTAGGCAGCTATTCACTGCATAAGGGTTGAAAATGTACCAGATGAAAAGAGACTCAGAGAACACACAGTTTAAGTTTTCAGAACTGTAAAATGGCAATGCATCCAGCACACAGCAGTGGCCTTTAGCTGGGTTAGAAAGTAGAATCCTTCCTCAGGTGCATACTGTGTGTACACAGGCTAACAGAGGCATTCACCTATGCCAGGCGCAGAGGAATAAAAACACAAGAAAGCCAAGAGAGAAAAATACCTGGTTGCCTTTTTTATAATGACTTTGGCCTGAGAAGGTATATCCCAGTTTGTAGGTTTATCTCTAAATGATGAAAGTAAGGACAAGGATAAAACTAATACACAAAAAAGGAGGAATGCCTGTACCATGTCCCTTTTATATGTGCAACAACAATGCAATCATACGTGCAAAGTTGCATTCGGGTGCTTGCTTATACACCATTACAGTATAACAAAAGCATTACATTTTGGAAAAACACTTGACAAACACCACCCACATATACCTACTGCTACTGAATACCCATCCACTGTAGAAATCATCGAGTATACTTACAAACATGCACAATCTGCAAATAATTAAAAAAGTCTAACAATATGTAATACATAAATCAAAGGACAAGTTTATATTGTGTTGTGTAAATATACCCATCTCAGGTCTTGTGGGTGCTATGGGTAATGGGTTATGAGCAGATTAGAGTTATGCTTCTAACTTTACAGGCAAATAACTTTTAGTGCCGCCCATGCTTCAGGGCTTTTGCATTGAAGTTCATGAAATAGAAACTGATTTATCATAAACCTTACATTGCATTTATGTTGCATTATAAGCCTTGCGCTACATGTCCCAAGAGGAAGGATTTGGGGTACTGAGTATGTACTCTGTGGAGTAGAGAAGAGTGTGAGAGAGAGAGAGAGAGAGGGGGACATGGCTGGAACATTAAAGTACATAAAAGGCATTAACAAGGTGCAGGCACTGGAACATTTTCATTTCAATAAGGCCTCCGGGACCAGGGGACCTGACCTCAGGCTGAAAGCCGGCAGGTTCTCTATCAACACCAAGTTTTCCTTCACAGAAAGAGTGGTGGATGCTTGAAACAGCCTGACTTATATGTTGTGTGGCGCAGCACTGCAGAGGGTCAAGAATGCATGGGAAGACACATGGCAACCCTAGTCTGAAGGAGCAATTAGAGTGTCAAAATAGGTCTAAAACAAAAGGGCAGATTAGATGGACATAGTGGTCTCCTTCTGCCATCAACTTCTATGTTTCTACATTTTTCAAAGGTTTCATATAAGTAGCAGGGTTCTTTAATGAGGGTAGTATCCTCTGTATTACGCCCTTAATGCAATATTAACTAATTATGTTGCCAAAACCGCGGTGAACATTTGTCTTTTCCTGCTGCCAGGTGGGTGGCAGAAGAGTTCACTTGCAATGTCCAGCTCCCACACCCTTCTCCCACAGGAAGCTCAGCCTCTTGATTACTGTAACTGCTGCTCTGGGCACGAGGAAGCTGGGAAATTGGGCTGAGGTAGCATCCTCAGGTATAAGAGTGAGTCCCCTACTACAGAGGGACACTTTGTGCCATTTCATGTTTGACTATCACAGTTTTGAGAACCGAGAGATACTGCATATAATCAAGGCTTCTCTGTTTCAGGATATTATATGGAATTGTATTTCATTCTGTTGTGAAAACACATCACAGTTTCTCTGAAGAGTAACATGCTGATTTTAAATATCCTTAGTCAAATTAAAGAAACAGCAGAGTGTAAGAATTCGACATACACAATAGCCTATTTCAACATATTGCAACCTAAACATCACACAAAAGTCAAAATGACTGTCACTCTGCTGTTTCTTTAATTTGACTAGAATATTTAAAATCAGCATGTTACTCTTCAGAGAAACTGTGATGTGTTTCACAACAGAATGAAATACAATTCCATATATTATCCTGAAACTGCAACCCTAAACGCATCACACAAAAGTCAAAATGACTGTCTCACTCTGCTGTTTCTTTTAATTTGACTAAGAATATTTAAAATCAGCATGTTACTCTTCAGAGAAACTGTGATGTGTTGCACAGTCAGAATGAAATACAATTTGTTATAATATCCTGGAAACAGAGAAGCTTTGATTATATGCAGTATCTCTTGTTCTCAAACTGTGATAGAATAGATCAAACATGAATGGCACAAAGTGTCCTCTGGTGGTAGGGGACTCACTCTTATACCTGAGGATGCTACCTCAGCCCAATTTCCCAGCTTCCTCGTGCCCAGAGCAGCAGTTACAGTAATCAAGAGGCTGAGCTTCCTGTGGGAGAAGGGTGTGGGAGCTGGACATTGCAAGTGAACTCTTCTGCCACCCACCTGGCAGCAGGAAAAGACAAATGTTCACCGCGGTTTTGGCAACATAATTAGTTAATATTGCATTAAGGGCGTAATACAGAGGATACTACCCTCATTAAAGAACCCTGCTACTTTATATGAAACCTTTGAAAAATGTAGACATATAGTTGATGGCAGAAAGGAATACTTATGTCCATTTAATCTGCCCTTTGTTTTAGGACCTATTTTGACACTCGAATTGCTCCTTTGTACTCAGGGTTGCCATGTGGTTCTCCCCATGCATTCTGACCCCCGCAGAAAGTGCTGCCGGCACACAACATATAAGTTGGTGGCTGTTTCAAGCATCCACCACTCTTTCTGTGAAGGAAAACTTGGTGTTGATAGAGAACCTGCCGGCTTTCAGCCTGAGGTCAGGTCCCCTGGTCCCGGAGGCCTTATTGAAATGAAAATGTTCCAGTGCCTGCACCTTGTTAATGCCTTTTATGTACTTTAATGTTCCAGCCATGTCCCTCTCTCTCTCTCTCTCACACTCTTCTCTACTCCACAGAGTACATACTCAGTACCCCAAATCCTTCCTCTTAGGACATGTAGCGCAAGGCTTATAATGCAACATAAATGCAATGTAAGGTTTATGATAAATCAGTTTCTATTTCAAGAACTTCAATGAAAAGCCCTGAAGCATGGGCGGCACTAAAAAGTTATTTGCCTGTAAAGTTAGAAGCATAACTCTAATCTGCTCGATAACCCATAGCAACCCACAAGACCTGAGATGGGTATATTTACACAACACAATATAAACTTGTCCTTTGATTTATATATTATATATTGTTAGACTTTTTAATTATTTGCAGATTGTGCATGTTTGTAAGTATATCGATGATTTCCACAGTGGATGGGTATTCAGTAGTGCAGTAGTGGTATATGTGGTGGTGTTTGTTTGCGTTTTTCCAAAATGTACGTTTTTGTTATACTGTAATGGTGTATAAGCAAGCACCCATGAATGCAACTTTGCACGATGATTGCATTGTTGCTACACATATAAAAGGGACATGGTACAGGCATTCCTCCTTTTTTGTTTTAGTTTTATCCTTGTCCCTTACTTTCATCATTTAGAGATAAACCTTACAAACTGGGATATACCCTTCTCAGGCCAAAGTCATTATAAAAAGGCAACCAGGTATTTTTCTCTTGGTCTTCTGTGTTTTTATTCCTCTGCGCTTGGTATAGGTGAATGCCTCTGTTAGCCTGTGTACACACAGTATGCAATCTGAGGAAGGATTCTACTTTCTAACCCAGCTAAAGGCCACTGCTGTGTGCTGGATGCATTGCCATTTTACAGTTCTGAAAACTTAAACTGTGTGTTCTCTGAGTCTCTTTTCATCTGGTACATTTTCAACCCTTATGCAGTGAATAGCGTCTAACCCTCCCCCATTTCTTTTCATGAAAAGAAACAATAAGGGTTACTCAGCTTGTGAAAACTGCTGTTCTCAGACGCCTATTACGTGAAATGTATGCCTGACCTTTTGTATGGTTGAGGATATCCTAGTAAGATTTAACAAAGTATCCTTTCACATGTAAATCTGTGTCTATTCTTCAAAGATGAGCTCATCGGCATCTCCCAGCATGCTAACACCCTCACCCCATGTATGATTTATCAATCTACCTTTTCACATGTAAATGTATGTCCAATAGTCTCATCACTTTGCTCATTAAGAATTCAGACAAGCTTATCAGTATTCAGAGTGTTTCTTACATGGACGCTAGCTATAGTTGATAATTCTATCTGTGTTAAAGATTTCGAATTTAGTCATTTTACATCTAACGAAGCAATGACCAGAGATGGATTTAACATCTGTTAGAGATTTTTGTGGCATTCGTGAACTTTATATACTTTTTATTCTGTGTTAAAGGAAATTTGTTTTCTGACTCACCGGAGTAATGGGAAATATACTTTGGCAACCCTTGAAAAAGTTTGGAACTTCTATGGATTACTTTCATTTTATTGTGTGTTAGAAGGGAAATTTGTTTTCCTGACTCACTGGAGTAAATGGGAAATATACTTTACAACCCTTGACAAAAGTTGGGAACTTCTATGGACTACCTTCATTTTATTGTGTGTTAAAAGGAAATTTATTTTCTGACTCACCGGAGTAAATGGGAAATATACTATGAACTCCTTGACAAACGTCTCGAACTTCTATGGATTATTTACATTTTATTGTGTGTTAAAAGGGAAATTTGTTTTCCTGACTCACTGGAGTAAATGGGAAATACACTTTGGCAACCCTTAACAAAAGCTGAGAACTTTTTGTGTGAATTATCATCTTTTTACTGTGTGTTAAAAATGTTATCATCCTCAATAGGAATAATTTTTTTTGTAACATTCACAGGAAACTTGGGGGACTTGTGTGTATATGTGTATATATGTATATGTGTATATATATATATATATATTTAGTACAAACAAGGTAAGATTTGTAGTTGGTTTTCTGTCCAAAGCAGCGAGAGATGTGTTTTTTTTTCACTCTATGAGTTGTTTATGCCCTCCCTCGACACACACACAGAGCAAGTTCTGTAGAATGTTACATAGGACATTCATAGGTACATTAACAAGTATCAAACGTTTTTATTCACAAACTATGAGCAGAGATGGAGCTTCTATTGAGCTAAACTCATTTTCATGAGGCTACTTAAATGCACTGTCCATATATACAATACCATAGTATAAACGTAGATTGGAGAACAGTCATGTTGGGGGGCACAAAAGTAGACAAGGGACAGCATAATCTCTGTGAGTCATAGTAATAACTCAGAGGTTCTGGCCGTGCCGTAATGTAAGAGAAGGAATGCTGTAGGTGCCAGTGGAGGAGGGAAAGGAGCACAGTACCTTGAGCACTTAGACAGCTAGAGCATCAGAGATTCAAAAGCCTCCTAGATGGAACAGTTTGTAAGGAAAAATAAAATAACATAGGATGGAAAGCTGTGTTACAGGGGTTACAAAAGTTCACCTGAAGAGTAGACTGTGGATGTACTAAAAGAGCCAGGTAGTGACCCCAGATGCAGTACTACATGTAGGAACACAAGACATTGGTAGAAGCATCGACGATGATGATATTAGGCAGGAATTTACAGAGGTAGGAGTTGGTCTTAAAAGGATGGTAGTAGGTAAGGATTTGCAAGATCTTGCTTGTTCGAAGAACTGGTCCAGTCTCACAAAGACCAATGAGACTGATTAAAGTTTGGTCTAAAAATGAGGATATTTGTGCAAAATTGTTACTCCTTTGGCACAGAGAGGTTTGTTGGAAAAATAGTAGACTGTATACTCTAATGATAAGGAAAAATGCGAAACAAGTGTTAGAGAAATTTGCATGAAATGTTGATCCCAATCATGCAGAAAGTCACAAATGTGTCTATCATAACTTATTATTATGGTTCATAACCCTTTATACCATTCAGATTGCTGTACCAATGAAGATTTCTATAATGACCCCCCAAACCCGGTGTACATTTGCATGAAATTCTGATTCTAGCGCATTATTCATCAGTAATTTATATTTCTTAATGAATGACTGTCACATTGAGCAATATATCAATATTCCTATTAGGATATAATCACTTATTCCATGAATACACTTATAAGAAAATACTGTGGACTTTGCATGAATTCTTGATCCCAACTACAACTGTGTCACAAATTCATTATTTTAACCTACTATTGTGATTTACAGCCATATTATACCATTGAGATTAACACCTAATCAAGATTTTATGAAAAGACGTCAACAAATACATTTGCATGAAATTCTGTTCCTACCGCACTTAAGTCAGTAATTAATGTTTCTCAATGAATGAATGTCATATGCAAATAATATATCAGTATTTATAATCACTTATAAGCATGATTCCATGAACACATGTATAAAAATAATTTTGTACATTTGCATGAAATTTTGATCCCGCTACAGCAATATAACAAATTTGCTTATCATTACTTACTATTTTGGTTCACTGCCACGTTATACCATCGATATGTGACACAGTGAAGATTTAAAAAGATGATAACACAAATATGTACATCTGCATGAAATCCTGATCGTGGAAGTTAAATAGCAAACATTGGCAGACTGGATGGACTGTCATTGCTTTTCTGTCCCCCATGATGTTTTTAAATACAGTAATTCCAATGTTGGTTATTATTTTCAGTTTAGGGAGCCTTTTTGAGTATTGTGCTGATATTACTTTGTATGCTAGACAGCCTTTCATAGAACTAGATGGGTCTTCCTTTAACTACTGTATGTAATTTCAAAATTATGTCCCCCACCCACCACACACACATACAGTGTTCTGTAGAATGTTAACTGACATTCATAGGTAACATTAGCAAGTATCAAACGTTTTTATTCACAAACTATGAACAGAGATGGAGCTCTATTGAGCTAAACTTCGTTTTCAAGGAGGTCACTTAATTGCACTTTCCATATATACAATACCATACCCATACAATATAGGCACTCTGGATGGGTTGAGGAGGGTGTGATACAAGTCCATTCACAGAAGAAAGGATCCCTAAAGACCTCCTAAAACTCAAGGTGGTCAAGGCACGGGGCCTGGATAGATTCACCCCAGAATTCTAAAAAGAATTAAGGGTGAGCTAGTGACTCAACGGACTACCTTTTAACAAATCACGGAGTATGGTGTGGTACCTGAGGACTGGAGGAAGGCTGATCTGATTCCCTTGACAAAGTGGGAGCAAGGCGGAGGCAGGCTACAGAGCTGTTAGTTTGACCTCAGTGTTAGGGAAAATTATGGAATCACTTGAAAGAAAGAATTGTTGAGCACCCAGAGAGCCAGCAGGACATGACACAAAGTAGCATGGATTCACAGTGTGAAGGTCATGTCAGATGAATCTAATACAGGGATGTTTCGAATGGTGAGGCCTGCCTTCCTGGGGAGGCCCCTACCTCTTCCAGGGAGGCTGAAGCAAGTCTGAAAAGTACTGTATTTAAATTTTAGTTTTATGTATTTTGTGTGAAGAGATGAAGCAAACTGAAAGAGGATAATAGTAGGTGAATTTTGTATTTATTTACTAATAGGTGACAAAGGAAGGTGAATGAGCCAAGGCTACTTCCGATGTACCCGAGGGGAGGAGTGAATACCATTTCACAAGGTAACCGCAAAACAATCAAGAAATACAGTGAACAATAGTGCAAACAAATATGAACAGTAAACTAATAATGTGGTGGTAATTGATCAGTTTGTAGACTGATGGCAGAACAGCCAAATACAAGGGTTGAGCATAAAAGTGCTAAGAACAATAGCAGGAAGGAGCAAAGGAATCCCAGAGAAGTTGCTTAAGAGCAGAGAAGGAGGGGAGAGCAAAGCATGTGGGAAGGTTATATCATGTAGAGAGAACTGAGAAAGTAGTGTGACCCATGAAGGTACTGCAACAAGGGTAACAATGGTTCAAGAATGAAAATAGCACAGCAGATAGGCTGGCCTGTGTTTGGGGGCGGGGGGGAGTTACAATTAGCGGAATAATCATATTTGTTTATTTTATTTATTTTTCAGATAACACCTTTGAGCACATGAACTCTTTTTCAAAGGTTCCATGTCAGTATAAGACAAAGAACTGAATGTGAGCAAAGTACTCAGAGGGGTTTCAATTTATTCATGGTGTACTGCGTAAAGTACAGTACGTTATTTTACTTTGGGGAGGCCCAAGATTATTTCAGTTTTTGAAGGAGGCTCAAAATCTTTTCCATGGATTTGGGGAGGCTCACTGTGACAAAGTCTAAGAACTATTGATCTAATATCATTCTTTGACTGGGTAACCAAAGTAGTAGACCAGGAGGACTATGCATTGAACAGCCTTCTTGAGGAGGTTGTGGGGTCTAAAACTGTGGGAGAACCCAAGAATGCATGGGACAGAGCATAAGGCAGTTTTGGTGGGGGGGTAGAAGAAATAGGCTGTCTGGTTAAATAGGATCTGCAGCTTATCCTCTAGGTAGGAAATGGGAAGACTGGGAGGGGGCAAGGGTCCCTATCTGCCCAAGTCTATGTTTCTATATGGACATGGCACACCCAGATTTTAGCAAGGTATCTGACTCAGTCATGCACAAAAGATTAATAAACAAATTAGCCAGCCTGGGAGTGGGTCCTAGGGTGGTAGCCTGGATAAAAAATTGGCTGGACAAAAGGATGCAGAGGGTAATAGTAAATGGACTACACTCCAAAGAAAGGGGGGATACCAGCAGGATACCACAGGTTCAGTACTGGCGTCGATCCTCTCTTATGTCTTTATAGGTGACATTGCATTGGGGGCTGGAAGGGAAAGTATGCCTCTTTGCTGATGAGACAAAGATCAGCAACAGAGTTGATACGCAAGGAGAGAAGATTGAAAGGATGAGAAGGGACTTGTCAAAGTTCGAGGAATTGTCAAAAGTATGGCAGTTTAGATTCAATGCAAAATGCAAGGAAATGCGCCTGGGAAACAAAACCAGGAGCATGTGTACATAATTGGGGGTATTAACTACAACAAAAATGGAAAGGGACCTGGGGGTAGTCATATCAAGTGACCTAAGGTAGCAGACAATGTGTGAAGGCAGTAAGGAGGGCGGGGGGGATACTGGGATGCACAGGAAAGGCATCACCAGTAGAAATCAAGAAGTTTTCATTCCTCTGTACAGACAGTTGGTGAGACTCAATCTGGAGCAACGCCTGCTGTTCTGGAGACCCCATCATCACAAGGACATAGACAGGATGGATGCAGTCAGGAGGAGGGCAACTACAATGGTACAGGGTCTGCAATCAAAAAATATGAAGACTTACTAAATGAGATTAATTTGTGTACCTCAAGGAGGTGGCTGACATGATAGAAACTTTCAAGTACCTCAAGTGAATCAGCAAAGTCAAGAGGATAGCATCTTTTCAGAAAAAGTGATGTGTAAGAACAAGGGGTCACAATTTGAAGACAGAAGTGGGACAGCTCAGGGGCAACATGAGGAAGTATTGTTTCACAGAGAGGGTTGTGGATGCAAGGATCAGCCTTCCTGAGGAGATTGTAGGGTTAAAAACAGTGGGAAATTCAAGAATACATGGGACAGACATAAGGCAATTAATAGTGGGGGGTAGGAGGAAGTGCTGATGGTTACTGTAACTAGGATCTGCAGCATCTCCAATAGTTAGAGGCAGACGTTTGGGGGGGGCAAGTGGTACTTTATCTGCCATCAAAGCCTATATTTCTATAAGTAGAAAAGCAGGGACATTTCATGTCAAACATACAGGCAGCAAGACAAAAATAATTACAAACATTACAAAAATCACCAAAAACATAAAACCTATCTATACAGAGATGCCTGATGATGCATTCCTTGTACAGATTTCCAAGTCACAAAGCATTTACACACATCCTGTCCTTATATCCTCGGACCGACAGGGGTGCGAATGAATAGCGAGGGAGTAGGGTGTATGAAGGTGCTAGGACTAGGGTGCGATGGGGAGGAGAAGGAGGGGAGCAGGAGTCTGAGGGGAAGGGAATGGAGGAGGGGGACTCTAGGTTTGAGCTAGGGACACGGTGGCAGGGGTGGAGGAGGGGCAGGGTGTGTGGAGGAATAGGGACTCGGGCAAGAGGTGGATGGATCGAGGAGGAGAGAGCAGGAGGCAAAAGCATGGGGGAGGAGAAGGGAGCAGGGGTGTGGTGAGGAGAGGGACCCGAGTCTGCCAGGGATGCTTCAACCGGTGCGCAGAGGGAGCAGAGTGGTGTGGAGGAAGAGGACTTGAGTGTAAGCGGTGGCGGATCGAGGAAGGAGACTCTGGTGTGAATTAGGATGGTACAGCTGGGCTATGGGTGTGAGGTAGGGACCCGGTGTAAGCTAGGGAGGCCGAACCGGGTCCGAGGGAGGGGTTCGAGAGCTGCTAGCACTCGATGTGAGGGGAGGAGAGGAGGTGGTGGGACCGGAAGCTAGTCTGTGCAAGGATCCGAAAGGAGGGAAGAAGAAGAGGCACGTATTAAAGCGAGAAAGGGAGGACTTCCGGTCAGAGGACCAAAATGCACGTCACTTCCTGTGGCACGAAGGGGGGCGAGGCGTTGCCATGGCGCGAGGAAGGCGGGACTTCCGGTTGGAAAGGGGGCGGGGCGTTTCCATGGAAACCACCTGTCAAATGACATGGCACGCTCTGATTGGCTGAAATTTAACATTTGACAAGTTATATCCCCTTATACTACTTGTGTAACATCTCTTCTTATGTTGCAGTCTAACTCATTTTCTTGTTTCTCTAGGATCTATTGGAGCAGTGTGCCTCATTTTCTTGTGGCACAAAGTCTGTTACTGTATTCATCATGTGTACTATGCACCCCTGTCAGCAGCTGTTAAATAAATTTGTTTGCTGCCAGAATCGGTGTGTTAATTTCTCCATCGCTCCTCAGCTTTCTTGTCAGTACCTTTGCTGCAGGCACATCCAAGAGCAGGGTCATTCTTGATGCCCTACAGGGGGCATGCCTCAGACAGCTAGTGTTGGAACCCACTCAGGAGGGAGCAATCTTAGACCTGGTACTCTCAAATGAGGAAGGAGAAAGGATCTCAGATTTAGAAGTGGGTAGCCATCTGAGAACAAGTGACCACCAAACAGTGTGGTTCACAATAAACACATCCATAGAATCAAGCCATACAAAAGCAAGAATATTGGACTTTAGGAAGGCTGACTTTGGGAAAATGAGAGAGTCCCTCAGAAAAGCACTAACAAATGGGCAAGAAGGAGGGGTGGAGGAACAATGGGGAACAATCAAAACAGCCATCGCAGAGGCAACAAGCCTTTGTGTGAAGCAAATCAACAAAACAAAATGAAGGAAAAAAACACTATGGTTCTCAAAAGAGGTGGAAGAGAAGGTTAAGAAGAAAAGGATAACATTCAGGAAATATAAGGAATCACAGAAGGAGCAGAACAGAGAACGTTATCACTTAAAGCAGAAGAAGACAGGGAAGGCAGTCAGAATAGCAAAGGCACAAACTGAGGAGAAGATGCCAACTCTGTTAAGAAGGGGGAAAAAAACTTTTATAGGTACATTAGGGAGCGAAGAAAGATCAAGGGAGGGATACAGAGACTTAATAAAGGGGAGGGAATGTGGACAGAGGGTGACAGTGAAAAAGCAGGGATACTGAATGAATATTTCTGCTCAGTATTCAGAATGGAAGAGGAGGAGGAGGAGGAGGTACCTAAACCAAACAAGAGAGAAACTATGAATAGGAAGGTAGGGAGGGCGATACCAGTCCATTCACAGAAGAAAGGGTTTTGAAAGAACTCTTGAAACTGAGGGTGGACAAAGCAATGGGGCCTGATGGGATTCACCCAAGAATTCTAAAAGAACTAAGGGTAGAACTAGTAACACCACTGACTACTCTCTTTAACAAATCATGGGAGGATGGGGTGTTACCTGAGGACTGCAGGAGGGCAAATGTGATTCCCCTTCACAAAAGTGGGAGCAGGGCAGAGGCTGAAAACTACAGACCAGTTAGTTTGACCTCAGTGGTAGGGAAAATGATGGAATCACTTCTGAAGGAAAGAATTGTTGAGTACCTAGAGGCCAGTGGGGCACAGGACCCAAGGCAGCATGGTTTCACAGCAGGAAGGTCATGTCACACGACCCAATAGATTTCTTTGACTGGGTGACCTAAGTAGTAAACCAGGGAGGGGCTGTGGATATGGCCAACCTAGATTTCAGCAAGGCATTTGACACAGTCTCACACAAAAGATTAATATACAAGTTAGCCAGCCTTGGAGCAGGTCCCAAGGTGGTAGCCTGGATAAAAAACTGGCTGGACAACAGGATGCAAAGAGTAATAGTAAATGAAGTCCACAGTGACAAAAGGAGGGTAACTAGCGGGGCAACGCAGGGTTCGGTACTGGGACTGGTCCTCTTTAATGTCTTTATAAGTGACATTGGAGAGCACCTGGACGGAAAGGCATGTCTCTTTGCAGATGACACAAAGATCTGCCACAGAGTTGGTACACAAGGTGGGGTGGAAAGGATGAAAAGGGACAGGGACTTGGCAAGGTTGGAGGAATGGTCAAATATGTGGCAGCTCAGATTCGATGCAAAGAAGTGCAAGGTAATGCATCTGGTTAACAAAAACCCAGGGGAAGAGTACACAATGGGGGGTGAGTTAATAACAACAACAAAAATCGAAAGAGACCTAGGAGTAATTATATCAGATGACCTAAAGGTGGACAAGCAATGTGAGAAGGCAGTAAGGAGGGCTGGGGGGATATTGGGATGCATAGGGAGAGGCATCAAAAGTAGAAAACAGGAAGTTGTTATCCCTCTGTACAGACAGTTGGTGAGACCCTATCTGGAGTACTGTGTGCAATTGTGGAGACCCTAACTCCGAAAAGACATAGACAGAGTGGAGGCTGATCTTAGAAAAGGGCAACCAAAATGGTGCAGGGTCTGCACCAGAAGACATACGAGGAGAGACTAAAGCAGTTTAATATGTATACTCTTGTGGAAAGGTGGGAGAGGGGGGGACATGATAGAAACTTTCAAGTATCTCAAGGGAATTAACAAAGTCCAAGAGGGTAGCATCTTTCAGAAGAAGAGATGTGCAAGAACAAGGGGGCACAATTTGAAGATAGAGGGGGGACGGCTCAGAGGTAATGTTAGAAAGTATTTTTTCACAGAGAGGATTGTGGATGCATGGAACGGCCCTCCTGAGGAGGTTGTGGAGTCAGGAACAGTGGGAGAATTCAAGAATGCATGGGACAGGCATAAGGCAATTCTAGTGGGGGGTAGGAGGAAGTAAGCTGTTGATTAACTAGAATCTGCAGCTTATCCATCAGGTAGGGAAATGGGCAGACTAGGTGGGTCAAGCGGTCCTTATCCGCCATCAAATTCTATGTTTCTATGTTTCTAGTGCCAGCAGTAGAGGCACAGTAGGTGCTGACATGACTCTCTGGTTTTTTGAGGGGATTTGCAAATGGGAAGGAGCAACCTCCTTGTGGGAGCTAGTCCCATCATATCCATGAACTCCATTTCCTCTTCATCATCCTCAATTTCATGGGAGAAAGTATTGAGGGTGTTCACCATCTGCCTTACAAAGGAATAATGAGAAGTATACTCCGCAGAAAGCCTAGGAGGAGAGTCATCTGGTTCCAGGGGTTCTCCTTCCTCCTCATCATAATATATTTCGACCTTCTCCTCCACAGGTATTGGGTTTGGAACTAGAGCCTGGGGGGTGGGGGACAGCATGTTAATGAGACTTCTAATAGCCTGAAAAGCCTGGAAAAATGTTCACGCCTTTATCAATTCCTCTGCTGAGGGCATTTCTTTTAGATCAACTGCCAGCTCTTTTCCCTTTTTGAGGAAGAGGGACAGAAACTTGTTTTTATTTTATTTTTTTGGTTTTTAGCAGGCATAATTTCTCGTATCTGCTCAGAGGCTCTTTTACTCTTACTGGATTCGGGGTTCCCCCTTTGGGACACCCTCATTTCTATACGTCCTTCAACAGCTTTATTCTTTCTGCCCTCCTTGCCAGTGACTGCTGCTCATTTTGAGAGACTGGAGTCTCATCTGAGCCTTTTGGTGACATAGAGGCAGACTGAGAAGCCATACGATCTTTTCTTTTTTTAGCCCTTTTCTTTAGCGTTTTAGGGCAAGACTTTTTACAGAAATAACAATTACAAAAATTGTGATCTGGACCTTGGCACAGAGCTTATGGCAGTCTTCTTTTGCCCGAAGCTGAAAACAAACAGTACAATTTTTAATACCTCTAGTCCCTATCTTCTGTTTAGGTCCGTTAGTCAAGCCAAACACTGGAGATCTTAATGGAAAAAGATGTTATCAGTGCCCAATAAAAGTTAAAATTTGTCAACAAGCTCAATTTGAGACAGAAACACAGACTTGTGAATAAAACATGGTTTGGTTCCTAAATCAAACTGCTGAATATCAATTTTACTTCAAAAGAGGACAAATTTAGTAACTGACGTCTCAGTTCCCTTAAAAATGGAACAGAGCGGTACTAGGCAAAAACAGCAAAGTGGTTACACGAAACACTTGAAAAACTAAAAAAGTGACTTTAGAAAGAATTATTGCAGTTCCTTAAAGGCAGGAATCGTGCTGAACAGCTGCCTTCTCCGGTTCCTGGGAACCAATTAAAAACTGAAGAGAGAAGCACTAAAACAAAAAAATCATAAGTAACATCCCGACCGACGCAACAAAATTGGGTAATAAGTAAAGATTTCTACAAAATAAATAACTATAAAGCAGCCAGAAGTGAGGAGATGACTTCAGGACAAATGTTCACTTCAGCGGCGAAATAAATCTGACATTAGAAAGCACGGCGGAGCTTGACTGCACAGCAGAGCTTGAACCTCATTCTTAAGTTCCATGATTAGCATAAAGTTTCAAAGCTCCAGGGAATGACTGCATTTTGTGAATATATTGATGGATTCCTGGGGTTAGAAATAAATCAGTTCCTGCCCCCCCCCCAAAAAAAATTAACAGTAGTAGTACAACAGCCTGACAGTTAGAAATGACTTCTGTATTGAAAACTGTGTCAAAGGTCAAACTGCAGTTCCTGTGACAGGAATCAGTTATTTAAGGTCAGAGGGCACAGACCGGAGGGGAACGTGAAAGCGATCTGCTTCCTGTTATTGTAAATCTGAAAAAAGATGAAACTGCTAAGTAAGTAGATAGTGGTTTTAAATTTTTAATAGTAGCTCAATATATATATATATATATATATATATATATATATATTAACCAGTTCAGATAGTCTGCAGTTCCTGGGACTCGATTGGGAACCAGAGAGACCAAGTAGAAAAAGTTTAACTCCCTAACTAATGCAGAGTATCGAGGAAACTACTTAAACAATACCAATTACACTTTAAATTACCTTTTAACGCTATTAACCAACTGGAGACCCAGCGATACCGGAGCTGACTTTGAGGAAACTGCTCTCTTTAGGCAGAGAAAAAATCTGACCAACTACCAGAGTGGAGCGTGAATGTTGAGTGTGAAACAAGATTCTAAATTCCATCATTAGAATAAGGTTCTGTCTCTGGGGTATCTGTCTCCTTGGAGCTACAGGCATACAGTGTAAACACTAAGTGGGGGATTCCTGGGGTTAGAAAGAGGAGAATTACAAAACTGCAACCAATCAGAAGCAATGTCCTGTCTTTTTTAAGCTGTGGAATCAACCTCGACTACTGACAAATGCTCCTTCTCTCCTATTATACCCCCAGTAATGAAGAACGGAAAATACTGCATGACTTCAAATTAAAGATTTTTTTCAATGTTGTACAGCTGAGTAGTGCAAGATGACATTAGATTCTGCGTAATTTCCAAACTTGAGCAGTATGTTGCAAATGGCCAGTTTTGGTTGAAACTGCACCTTTAAAAAAAAAAAAAAAAACCTCACATTTTTAAAAGTGTGCAATTATTTTAAAAAATGGCACAGAACAAAATGGTGCTATTTGTTGAAACTGTGCATTTTTAAGAACTCACATTTTTAAAACCGTGCAATGTGGGGGAAGTAGCGCTGAATGAAAAAAAGATTGTTAGCAAAAATGTGGCAGATTGTGTTGCACATTTGAAAACAATTGTGCAAATGTGAAATTGGCAATTTCACGTAATTTACAAGCAGAGTAACAATTTCACTCTGCACTTCAGCTGCATTCTGTTGAAATGCAGAAACATAGAATGTGTCAGCAGATGGGGTCCGTGTGGACCATCTAGTCTGCCCATGTTTATTACTCCCCATTCAGTCCACTGTGTTAAGTTCTCCACAGTGCCTGTCCCATGTCACTTTGAACTCCCTGACCGTCTTTGACCCCCCCCCACCTGTGTGGGGAGGACATTCCAAGGCTCCACCACCCTTTCTGTAAAGAAGAACTTCCTTGTGTTGCTCTTGAACCTGCCCCACTTTAAGCACATATTGTGCCCCCTGGTCCGGGTGCAGTTGTTTACCTGCAGGAGATCCTGTGCCTGTACCTTGTTGATCCCCTATAGGTATTTAAACATCTCTATCATATCCCTTCAATTCCTTGTTTGTTCCAGGGAGTACATGTTGAAGTGTTTTAGCCTTGCATCGTATGACTCATGGTGCAGACTCTGCACCATTTTTGTTCCCCTTTTTTGTATCATCTCTAGTCTATCTTTGTCTTTCTTTTTTTTTTTTTTTACTTTCTTTATCCTGGCTGGTCCACTTGTCAGCCATCAGCCTTGGCCATGGCCCCTGGCACTTCCACTGCCATCTACTGCCGCTTGTCCTCAGTCACCCCTGGCTTACCCCCCAGAGGGGCGAGGCCGCGGCATCGGTCCCCTCATCCACGCCATGGAACAAGTATCTAGTTGGGGATGCGGCGATGGCAGCTAATCGAGGCCTCAGGGAGAGCTTCACTTAGACAATGGACCGACCCACCCACCTACTCCTTTTTCCTGGTTTTCTTGGAGGTGGGGATGTGCAATGATGCCAGCGTCCACCCTGCCTCCCTGTTGATGAGCGCCGGTAGTGTGAGTGACTCCCAGCCTCCACCAGTGGTCCTCATTGCACCAGACATTTTCCCACCCTCCCCCCGGAGAAGGAGAGCCATCCATGGGATGTTCTATCCTTCTCCCCCCAGCCGGCCCTCTGACGACTCAGATCCGTTCCTGAACCCGGGTCACTGGCGCTGCAAGCAGAAATCCAACCGCTGTGCCGGCGGGCCGGCATTTCTTTGTCTTTCTTTAGGTGAGGCCTCCAGAGCTGGACACAGTACTCCAGGCGAAGCCTCACCAGTTACATATACAGTGGCATAATTGCCTCTCTCTTTCTACTAGTAATGCCCCTTCCTATGCAGCCCAAGATGCTGCTGGTTTTCTGTGAGGTCAACTGGGATGTCTTGCTGGTGGCCAGGCACTCCCTCTTTAAGCTGCAGCCCTCTGTTTGGTCAGAGGTTGGGTAAAGGTAGGCACCAGCTGCCTGATGGCACCCTTCAGCATGGGCCTGGAGGGATCACCACTCATTTAGTACAAAAGTTAGGGCCCTAGCCACAGAGAGGGTCAGAATACACTCGAATGATGCACACCTCATCCATGGCTCTGCACATCCCTCTGCCAATCTGCACTGGACAACATTCACAACCCCTGTCTGATGGATTCTGCTGGTATGGAGCTGTGCATCACAGCAGGGGTGACAGGTGTGGGAACTGCTGCCGCTGATCATGGGTATATCATTGAGTGTGCATTATGGGCTGTCAGTGGATCCCTACTTGTACCACTTTGCCTCTGAGAACTGCCATATCCCCATTGGGATGGGGATACAAAAGTAAAGGTTTTTGAACTAGTGCTGCCCCCCCCCCATCCACCATGGAGGCTTCTAGGGCTGGAGTCTTGGGGAGAGCTGATCAAGGCCAGAATGGACAATTGTGGTGGGATCAAGTGGGTTGCCACTGTAGGGCTGCATAGCATCTGCCCCCTTATTGGCCTTCCACACTGGAGATCTGCTGCTGAGAATGTGGCAAAACCCCAAGCTTGCCCCTTGTCCCACCCCATTCTAGCAACCTGCATAGCCACGTACTTGGACTGGGATTAGCTGCAGAGGGGTCAGCACACATCTAGCTTTCTGGATGCCATAGAGTGACTCATTGTGCATCATGGATAAAGGGGGCACTGTGCTGTGGCTTTTCCTGGCCATGTGTGGAAGGGCTGCAAGCCTTTTGTGTACTGGGCCCCAAGTCATTCTTTAAGCTGCTGAATCTCTCCCTCCTGTCTTTATTTGTACAGCCTAGGAGGAGGAGGTGGGACATTGTGCAATGTAATTCCTGAATGTTAATTAACTAATTATTAATGAATCTGAAGGTGGACAAAGCAATGGGGCCAGATGGGGTGCATCCAAAGATATTGAGGGAGCTCAGAAAAATACTGGCTGCACCTCTGACAGTTCTATTTAACAGCTCACTGGAAGCAGGAGTGGTTCTAGAGGACTGCAGAAGGGCAAGTTAATAGAATCATTGCTGAAGGAATGGATTGTGGAATATCTTGAATCCAGTAGGTTACAAGACTCGAGGCAGCATGGATTCACAGGGGGGAGGTCAAACTAATCTAATAGACTTTTTTGACTGGGTGACAAATTATTTAGATCAGGGTAGAACGTTGGACGTGGCCTTCCCTGATTTCACTAAGGCTTCCGACACTGTTCCACATAAAAGACTAGTAAACAAGCTGGGTAGCTTAAGAGTGAGTCCTGAAGTGGTAAACTAGATAAGAAACTGAAAGAAACACAAAGGTATGCAGCGTCACTGGGATGGAGTCGGTGCTAGCCAAAACAAAATACTAGCAAACGAAACACAAACAGGCAGCACTCTTGAACCACAAATTAATATAAATTGAGCCAAACAGCAATAAATTTGATAATGCCGGAGCCCACGGCTGCAATACCCCATTACCATTGTAGTCGCGGGCAGCAGCATTAGCAAATTCATTGCTGTTTGGCTCAATTTATATTAATTTGTGTTTCAAGAATGCTGCCTGTTTGTGTTTTGTTAGATAAGAAACTGGTTAAGGGATAGGCAACAGAGGGTGGTGGTAAACAGAGTTCACGCCGAGAACGGGAGGGTGACCAGTGGGGTGCCTCAGGGATCAGTGCTCTTTAATGTCTTTACAAGTGACATTGCAGAGGAGCTGAAATGTCTTTATAAGTGATATAGAAACATAGAAACATAGACTTCGATGGCAGATAAGGACCACTTGGCCCACCCAGTCTGCTCATTTCCCTACCTATTGGATAAGCTGCAGATCCTAGTTAATCAACAGCCTACCTTCCTCCTACTCCAACCAGAATTACCTTATGTCTGTCCCATGCATTCTTAAATTTCCCCAGTTTTTGACCCCTTGACCTTCTCAGAAAGGCCGTTCCATGCATCCACCACCCTTCTCCATGAAAAAATACTTCCTCACGTTGCTCCTGAGCCATCCCCTCTCTATCTTCAAATTGCGCCCCCTTGTACTTGCACATCTCTCTTACTGAAAGATGCTGAGGATATTGCAGAGGAGCTGACAGGGAAGGGATGCCTCTTCATAGACGACACCAGAATTTGCAGCAGAGTAGACACTCCGAGTATGGAGGTGGAAAGGATGAGCAGAGACCTGAGAAGACTAGAGGAGTGGTCAAGAGTATGGCAGCTGGGTTTCAATGCAAAAGGGTGCAAAATAATGCACTTAGGGCACAGCAACCCAGGGGTGGAGTACAAATGGATGAAGTGGTATTGATGACCACCAAGCAGGAAAGAAACCTGGGGGTAATCATATCAGATGACCTAAAGATGGCCAGGCTGTGTGACAAGCGGTGGGGGGGGGGGCTAGGGGGATGCTGGGGTGCACAGGAAGGGGTATCACCAGCAGAAAGAGGGAGGTGGTGTTGCCTCTGTACAGACCGCTGGTGAGACCCCATCTAGAGCACTGTGTCCAGTTCTGGAGACCACATCTGTGGAAGGACATAGAGTGGAGACAGTCCAGTGGCAGGCAACTAAAATGGTGCAGGGTCTGCATGAAAAGCCCTTTGAAGAAAGATAAAAAAAAAAGAGGCTTATGTTAGCAGCTTTAGGCTTCACACGCTTGATCTTGAGTCGCTGGAAGGATAAGTGTTCCCCTGGCCTGAATGAATGGGCCAAACATTTAATCAGTTTAGGATTAGCCATTTAAATACTATGTCACTTGACAAGTATGATCCCACATGGGATCCCTTTTTCAAATGGCTGTCGTTAAGTTAGAGTATCAACCCAGTGATCTTGATCAGACAGAATGGAACTTACAAAATGTATAGAAACAGAGGTGGTAATGCGACTAATAACACAAGCTGGGACTTACAAATTGCTGCATTACAGTTAGAACGTAGACTTTTATGAATTTAAAGAAATATAGTTCTGTAATAGTTCATAGTTTTGTGCAAGTTTCACATTAATAGACACGTATTGAATTGTAATTTTGATGTTTATTTTATCTGTACATCATTTACGAAAACAAAAAAAACTTGTTTAAAAAAGGAAAAAGAAAGACTAAAGGACCTCAATATGTACACCCTGGAACAGAGGAGAGGAGAGGGGAAATATGGATGGCAGAGCTCTTTAAATACCTCACGGGGGTAAATAAGGTATAGAAAGCAAGTATTTTTCAGAGGAAAAGGTACTCCAGAACAAGGGGACATGCTATGAAGTGGGAGGGTGTCAATTCGGAAAAAATTACTTACCATAGTAATCTTATTTCTTCCCAGTGATGCTCAGATATTCATAACTTTATGCAGTAAGCCTGGAGGGTTGGACTGCTCGGAGAGATGGAACACATGCAAATGAGTAGAATTCTTTGCACGTGAGCATCTTTCAAATACTGCCTCTACCAACTGTAGTGTTCTAACCTCTTCAGATTTGTGAGAAGCCTGGAAGTCAGGCATTAGGAAACTAATGTAACTAATTTTCTATAAAAGAGGGGTTTCCCCTAATTAAAGCATAGAATTTAGAAAAAAAAAACTCCAAATGGAGGATAGCTTTAACAAAACCACGTCAAGTAAAACTCCAAAAGGAAAACATTGAAAAAACTCCAGTTTAAAAATGATTGAAACAGAGAAATGCAACAAAATTATATGGCTTGGTGGCACCAGCATGCGGAGTGCAGAGGCTGAAGTTCTGAAAGGGGAGGAAGGGAGGGAAGTTATGAATATCCGAGCATCACTGGGAAGAAATAAGATTACTATGGTAAGTAATTTTTTCTTTTAACCCAGTAATGCTCGGGATATTCATAACTTTATGCAGTCTACCAAGCAGTACCACTGGAGGTGGGCACAGAACTTATTTTGGAAACAGGCTCTGCAGGACTGCTGTGCCAAACCTGGCATCACCTCTGGATAAGATATCCAGGATGCAGTGTTTTGTAAAGGTGTGTACTGTTTTCCAGGTAGCTGCTTTGCAAATGTCTACCAAGGGAACCTCCCTGGCAGCTGCAAGGGTAGCAGCAGTTCCTCTTGTAGAATGTGCTCTCAATCCAGTTGGGGGCTCTTTACCTGCCTTAGTGTAGTAGAACTGAATACACTGGACTATCCACCAAGAAATTGATCTTTTTGAGGCTGGCTTACCCTTTCCTACATCCCCATATATAAGGAAAAGTTGTTTCCCATTCCCCCTATGGTCTTTAGTGGCTGTCATGTAATAGCTGATAGCCCTTTTCACGTCCAGACTGTGTAATCTTCTTTCACCAGAACTGGTATGATCTGTGAAAGAGACAGGTAGAGTGACTGATCGGTTCAGATGAAAATCTGAAACCACTTTAGGAAAAAACTGTCTGTTAGTTCTGAGGGCTACCTTACTTCTGTGAAATGAGATATAGTCTTGGTCAATGCAGAGAGCCTGGAGCTCGCTAATTCTCCTTGCAGAAGAAATAGCCACTAGGAAGACTGTTTTCCAAGTAAGGTATTTCAAGTGGGCAGTAGCCATGGGCTCAAAAGGAGGGCCCATGAGCTTGGCTATACACACATTCAAATCCCATGCAGGCACCGGTGCCCTATGTGGTGGGTATAAATGCATAAGTCCTTTAAAAAATCTTTTGAAAAGTTTATCAGATGCTACTGACACCTTGGTCCCCACAGAAAGGTAGGCAGATACCACTACTAAATAAACCTTAAGGGAATTGGGTTGCAAACCTTGTGAATGCAAATGAGTGAGATAGTCCACGACGACCGAAACTCCAGCCTTTTGTGGCATAAGGTTCATGCTGGAACACCAGAGAGAAAATCTCTTCCATTTGGAAGAATAAGTTTTCTGTGTGGAGGGTTTTCTATAACCCTTTAAAATATTCAGGACAGCTTCTGAAAGATTTAAATCTGCATACTCTAATTCCTCAGGAGCCATGCTTTGAGATGAAGGAACTTGAGATTCGGGTACAACAATGTTCCCTGATTGGAAGTCAGGAGATTGTGTCTGAGGAGTAGTTGTATCGGTTTGCTGACAGATATGGAGAGCAGAAGAGAGTACCATGGCTGCCTGGGCCAATCCGGAGCTATCAAGATCAGAGATGCTGTGAGGGATTTTAGCTCCAGTAACACTATGAGAACCAGAGGGAAAGGGGGAAAAGCATACAGGTGCCTGCCTGTCCAATCCAGAACCAGGGCATCCAGAGGAACTGTGCCCTGTGCTGGTGGTCTGCAGCAATATTGAGGTAGCTGGTGGTTCTGGTGGGATGTGAACAAGTCTATCTCTGGAGTGTCCCACCTTCTGAAAATAGCCTGTACTACCAGCTTGTTCAGAGTCCATTTGTGATGGGTCTGACTGATGCTGGATCAGTGCATCTGCCAAAGTATTGTCCTTTCCTGGCAAGTGAATTGCCTGTAAAGAGACCTTCAGAGAGTACGCCAGTGTCCAAATCTTCATGGACTCTGTGCAGAGGAGGCCTGACCTGGTGCCTCCCTGTTTGTTTATGTAATACATTGTGGTGGTATTGTCTGTTCTGGTCTGAACCACCCTGCCCGTTATCAGTGAAGAAAAAGCCTTTAGGGCTAGGAAGACTGCTCTTAGCTCCAGTAAATTTATGTGCTGAAGGGACTCCGCTGCTGACCAGATTCCCTGAGTCATGTGCTTTCCTAAATGGGCGCCCCAGACCAATGGGGATGCATCTGTTGCAAGTACCAGAGAGGGGTTTTCTCTCTGGAAAGGCACTCCCTACCTTAAATTGGATTCCTGTTTCCACCACAGGAGGGCCCTTAATAGTGGCCTTGTCACTGGTATAAGCTTTGAAAAAGGGTATTTTTTTCTGACTCCAGTGAGCCCTAAGGTGAAATTGGATGTCCCGCATGTGGAATCTGGATCCTTGAACTGTGCCTGTGGCTGCAGCCATATGACCTAGTAGCTGCAGAAACTATCTTGTAGTTTTTGACCTGTTCAGGACGAAGGGATTTGCTATTGACTGAACACTTTGCACCCTGTCTAAGGGTAAAAAGGCTCTGCCCTGAAGTGTGTTGATTTCTGCCCCTATAAACTGCAAAGTCTGAGCAGCGGTTAGGACTGATTTATTTTGGTTTATTATGAAACCCAGAGACTCTAAAAGGACTTGGGTGATTCTTAGGGAGTTCCTTACTTGGTCTGGTGAGTTTTCCACCACCAGCCAATTGTCTAGGTAAGGGAAGACAGTCACTTCCTGTCTTCTTAGATATACCACTACAGCAACTAGGCACTTTGTGAACACCCTTGGTGCTGAGGAGAGACCGAAAGGAAGAGTTGAAAACTGATAGTGGCTTGAAGGGAGTCTGAATCTGAGATATTTTCTGTAAGATTCCCTGATGGGGATGTGGAAATAGGCATCTTTCAAGTCCAGTGATGCCAGCCAGTCCCCTTTTTGGATTATTGGCAATATTCGAGCCAAAGTTACCATTTTGAACTTTGGCTTTTTCAGATGCTTGTTCAAAACTCTGAGATCCAATATTGGCTGCCACTCCCCACTTTTCTTTGTTGTTAGGAAGTAACTGGAGTAAAAACCCTTTCCTCTCAGGGTGGTAGGGACTAATTCCACTGCCATGAGATATAGCAATTTCTGAAACTCTGCTTCTAGCAATGTCCTCTCTGCTAGAGGAGGTGAGCAGTAAACCCTGGTCTTCTGTGGAGGAAAAGATTTGGTCCAGAGACAGACCCTGACCCACTACCTCCAGTACCCACTTGTCTGTGGTGGTGCTTAGCCAAGCCTGGAGAAAGTGCGAGAGTCTGCCTCTGACAGGGAGGGAGGAGGTGGCCTGAGCCTCAGGGATTTTGTTTTGGTTTTGTTTGAAAGCCCCGCCAACAGCCCCTTCTTCCCCTACCCCTAGAGTATCCCTGTTGTGGATACTGCTGGTACTGGGGCACGGCTACTGGCTAGAAAAAGGGTCTGGTCATAAAAGACCTTCCTCTGCCCCCCCCTTCCATAGGGCTCAGTGGATGGTGAAGCATGCTCTTTAGCAGAGTTGCTTCTATAGGTTGCCTTATACTCGTCCACATTTTTCATGTATGCAATCATGGATTCCCCAAAAAGAGAGTTTCCCTCTAGGGGAAAATCCAGGGCCTTGGATTGAGTATCCTGAGTAAGGTTAGTGGCCCTGAGCCAAGCAAACCTTCTCTGTGCCTCAGTGTTAGCCATCCATCTGGCTGCAGTGTCATTAGAATCAGCAGCCATCTGGAACTGGCACTTAGCCGCCTCCAGCCCAAACCTGGCAGTTTCAGCCAGGTCTTCAGACAATGGTGAGGGGGCTTTCATGGACATTTCTAGTACCGACTGCCACAGGAATTTTTGATACTGGGCAGCATAAGCTTGAAAGGTAGCCTGTCTCAGGCCAAAGAGGCTGATAAGTAGCCTTTTTTGGCCATGCTATCCATTTTTCTGGAGTCCTTGTCCGGAGGGTGGGAGGACAGGGGGATTCTAGTTTTGTTGCAGGCTGCCTGCTGTACAACCCCTTGATGGTCAGGATGGGAGAAAAGGAAATCAGCTCCCGTCCTGTCCAACTGATACTTTTTATCTATTCTCCTATCAATAGGAGGAACAGAATTAGGGGTTTGCAGAAGCTTCAGGGTGTCTTTTTTGAAAAATGTGTATACTGGCAGGAGGAAGGCTTTTGTGGGTGTTAAACCCATCATATTTAAGTATTCAATTTCCTCCTCATCCTCAGTCTGCTCTGTGGTAGCAATATCTAGAGCATCTGCCATTCTCCTTACAAATGTAAAATGGGATGAGTAATCCTCTGACACCCTGGGAGGAGAACCAAACTCTTACTCAGGAGATACCTCTGGAGGAATTGGTTCATCATCCTGAAAAGGATCATTTTCCTCTTCATAATATTGCTCCTCCTGTAAAGAGGGCAACACCCCACTGCTGGCCTGGGGACCCTGGAGAGGGGCAGGCTGCTGGGGAACAATGTTTTGCAGTGCCGGGATAATTTTAAAAGCCTGGGCTATCTCTTGAGCTGAGGGAATAACAGGCACCTGTGCAGAAGTCCCTGGTTTGGCAGGGGAGGCTTCTGCACGCTTGTTTTTTTTTGAGTTTCTTTGAGGGAACCGGGGAGACAGCCAGTTCTTTCCCTCCTTTTGCCCCTTTTTTGCTCATATCAGGGGCAGGGGTAATCAAACTTGTGGGTTCAGCCACAGCAGATTGGGGTGTCAGCTGGTCAGAGCCAGAGGGACTGCTGGAAAATTTTTTGTTTAGCCTTTCAAGGTGATTTTCCATGTTTTTTTTTCCCTGAGAAAGTTTTACAGACTTCACAATATTGATCCAGGTGTTCGAATCCCAGACAAGCCACACATAAGGTGTGCTTGTCTGTTTTAGCAAATACATCTCCAAATTTTAAACAATTCTTGAAACCTGGTTCTCTGGTTCTGTTTTTGGGTTTCTCTGACATGGTAATGTCTAAAAATGACAAGAAACATTAACTGCTAAGTAAAGAAAAGTACAGTTATTTAAAATTTATACTTTTTTTTTTTGTGTGGTCTGTTCCAGAACCAATAGGAACTGAAGGAACCGAACCCAGGAGATGACAGGTGAACTGGATCAGCAGTTCTGCAACCGATAAAAAGCGGTTACAAAAACAATAAAAAACTAAACTAATAATGGACAAAAAAAAAGGCTCTTTAATCAGAGAACCCCGATAACTAAAACAACTAGCCTGGTTCCCCCATGGTTATGCCGAATCGCAAGGAACTGGAAAATAAATGTAATTTAATCAATAAACAAGATTTACACTAACAAACAGCAGAGGCAATAAAAGAAATAGATAATCCTTAAGTTTTTTAAAGTTTTAAATCTTCTTTCACGCGAAAGAGTAAGACGACCACTCCGAACGACCAGACTTTCAGGCGGAGAGAAAAATCTGAAGAAGTTAGAACACTACAATTGGTAGAGGCAGTATTTGAAAGATGCTCACATGCAAAGAATTCTACTCATTTGCATATGTTCCATCTCTCCGGGTAATCCAACCCTCCAGGCTTACTGCATAAAGTTATGAATATCCTGAGCATTACTGGGGTTAGAATAGATGTAAGGAAGTAATTCTTGAAAGAAAGAGTGGTGGATTCCTGGAACAGCCTTTCAGTGGTATGCCATCGCTACAGGGACAATTTTACCATGACCGACATTACAGTGACAACAGTGCCAGGTTGCTGTAATGTCTGTGCGGAACCCCGACATTGCTTTCTGGGGGTCTTGCACCCCTTCCCCGAATCAACTCCAATTCGGAGTTGATTATAATAGTTACGAGGGGTGCAGGAGGCACAGCACCATGCATTGGGGGTTTCAGGGGCAAAGCCCATCAAAGAAAACAAAGTCCAAAGAAACTGCCTTTATGCTGACCGCAAAACCAGTCAACATAAAGGTGTCGCTGTACAGTTGGCCTTCAATGAATTTGTCGACTGACTGTCATGGGTCCCCTTCCAGGGGAGGTGGTGCGGGCAAAAACAGTGGTGGGGTTCAAGAATGCATGCGATAAGCACAAGGGAATCATAGTGGAAAGGAAGGGGGAGGAGGAAAGAGCTGTAGATCAGACACGGTCTGCAGTAATAGTGTAGGTAGGGAGAAATGGGCAGAAGGGATGGGCCAAGCGGTCCTCATCTGCCGTCAAATTCTATGTTAATATATATGTTTCTATGTAATATTGTTTGCTCCCAAATGAAGAACAATCTTCTGTTTTTTTTCTCTGGAATCATTTCTGTACCTGAAAGTCTTGAGGTTTGTCATAATGTATCTTCTTGGATATTAAATCTCTCTCAGCTTGCTCCCTTTTCTTATATTGTGAAGGCTTATTAGAAGTTGATATTCCATCTCCTGGGTAAAAAAAAGACAAAAATAGTAAAAATAAATGATAAAATAACCCAGACAGAAGAATTTGATTAACTGGCTAAAATTTCAACTTGTGTGTAATTATCTCCCTATAATACATGTAGTGTCTCATAGTCTGAGCCTTTATATACATCTGAGCAGCTCTGTCCTAACTCAGTAGGCTATAAACCCCACCATGCCCAACTACACTTTAGCCCCCAGTTTCCAAAATCTTGCTGAGACCCAGTTTGCAACCACTCCACCCATGAAAATCAAATAAGGCAGTGACTTCTGAAATGAGTGGTGCAGACTACCATTTTCACAAGTGATCACTATTTTCACAAGTGATTGCTGTGGGTGCCTGCCAGCTGAGGCCTGCTCACTGTAGACTGTGGTGTACAGAATGGCATTCTATGGCATGATCTTGACAGTGACCACACAGAGGACAACCCGAGAGATCCAGCTGTTCACCAAAGGAATACACCAGGGAAGGGAGACAATGCCAATAGTGATGTGGCAGCTGTCTGCCGCATTGCCACCTGTAAAACCCCGTTTCAGCCCCAGAGTGCAAAATTGGCCCTGGTTGGGAGCCCAATGCATGGGGGAGGTAAAATACTCAGCCCCCTTCAGGGGGAAAGAGGCTGCCAGCTGCCCACCCAACATTTGAGCACCCCAGCAAACCAAGGCAGAAATGGTACTGCCATCAGCTGTAAAGGTAGCTGCTCGCATGCCCTGCTAACCAAAGGGAGGGTGGCACTCATGACAGAAACATAGAAATTGTTGGCAGATAAGGACAGCTAGGCCCATCCGGTCTGCCTGTAAGCCCAACACTTGCTTGCGGCCTCTGACTCTATCTGGTTAGTGGCTTTTCACCACTCCTTCCCACCTCTAAGGTTCCCTTATGTCTGTCCCAGGCATGTTTAAAGCCCTCCACTGTGCTCACTCCCACCACTTTCTGTGGCAGACTATTCCATCTGTCCACCACCCCCTCCATGAAAAACAAATCCTTACATTACCCCTCCATCTGCCACCTTCCAATTTCATATCATGCCTCCTCGTTCTTAAACTCCTTCTATATTGAAAGATGTCTCTACCCTGCACCTTGTTTATGCCCTTAAGGTACTTTAATTTTTCTATCATGTCCCCCTGATCTCTCCTGTCCTCCGGTGAGTGCATATTGAGATCTTTTAATCTCTCCTCATATGTTTTCTGATGCAAGCCCTGTACCATCTTAGTCGCCCTTCTGTGGACCACCTCCACCCTTTCAATGTCCTTACAAAGGTGCGGCCTCCAGAATTGCGCACAATACTCTAGGTGAGATCTCACTAGTGTTTCATACAATGGCATCACCACCTCCCACCGTCTGCTGGTGATACATCTGCCTATACAGCCCAGCATGCAACTGGCCCACCCTGCAGCCTTTGTACTCTACTTAGACACCTTTAGGTCATCTGAAATGATAACCTACAGGTCCCTTTCTTTTTTGGTGACTGTCAGCAGCACCCCCCCCCCAATCCTGTAGCTCTCCCCACGATTCCCTTGTCCCAGGTGCATTATTTTGCACTTCTTTGAATTAAACCTCAGCTGCCATACCTCAGACCATTTTTCAAGCTTCCCCATGTCCCTCATTCTCTCCACCCCTTCTTGAGTATCCACCCTGTTGCAGATCTTGGTGTCATCTGCAAACAGGCAGACCTTTCCCTCCAGCCCTTCTGCAATGTCACTAATGAAGACATTACGCAGGACTGGCCCATGGACTGATCCCTGAACCGATTTCATAATGCGTAAATCAGTGGATTTCTGATGCGCCACTTGATCTCTGTCCCTCTGGATGTTCCAGAACTACCAATTGTCTCACTTTTTACCACTCGGAAAATTAGCCTCTTCTATTTTCAGAATGTTCATTTCTACTTTGGCAAGTATTTAATTTACATGCAAAGCACACTCGGTTACCTTTTGAGTTGTCTGGCTGGCTGGTGCTCAGAGGTGGGCCACATGATACTTCTAAACTAATGGTACACTAAAATGAGAAATAAATGACATCTTGTCAGTGATAAACTAGTCCCGAAACTTCTTTTAAAGAGCAACTCTCTGTTATGATAAAAAGTTTAAAAACACTAGATTTACACCAGTTTTATGTTTTAATTTTATTGTTTTCTAGTTATTTATTATTTTCTTTTACTTTCCCCTGCTGTTGCTCTACAAAATATTGTCGGTAATGCAACAATTACTTCATTGAGTCTTTCAAACTGTATCTGACTCTCCCCTGCTAACCACACATCACAGTCTGTGGGCATGGTGAGCACTATGATGTCATAAACGAAGGCACTGTGAGGTTAATGGGGGGATGCAAACATTTTAAATGTTTTCTATACAGACTGTTCATATGAACTACCAAGATGTGCTGTAAATCTTGAAAAGGAACACTGAAAATGAAACAATGTATTCTCTAGTAAATTGTAACAGCTTAAGTATCTTATTTATGAAAACACATGCTGAAGTGCAGAGTTACTAAGAAATCCCTCATGTTATAAAAATGCAGATTCGTCCTGGAACTGAAAGAGTTCCGAGGAACTGTGTTTTGGAAGACATCCCCTTTCCCAAAAACAGCATAGCACCTCAGGAGATGCCTTTGAGGGCATGTGACTTTATTCCAGGGGCAATCCATCTTATCTAAATGGAAGCTTTTTGGGGAAGCTGCTTGCCTCCAGGGACAGTAGGGCTCAGAGCCCATCCCAGCACCTGCATGTCTCTTGGCATGGGGGGCCCAAAACCTGACACCTACACTGGCATGCTGAAACCAAGTTGTTGGCATGCCTGTGTATGTGCTGGGTTTCTGACACCCAATATGGTGCTGACGTGCCAGTGTGGGTGCCAGAATGCCAGTGTCCCTGTCGGATTTCTGGTACCTGGATCAGCATGTAAGCAAGACATGCCGATGTTGGGGCTGCAAGTCATAGATTGTCAGAGTATTGGGCTAGCGAGGGCCAGAAGCTTTTGTAATCAATGAAAATGAATGTTAAAATGAAAAAGCCAATACATGTGTATGATATAAAACATAAACAGCTCTCAGAAAGCGTAATTGAAACTAGCAACTGCTTAGCATACTAACATTCTAACATGACAGCAGAGCAGACCTCACGGTCTATCGAGTCTGCTCGGGAGTCAGTACCCTGAATGGGTACCACTTATCGCCATCTTTTGAAAAAAAATGTTTGCTCAGGAAAGATGCACCTAAAGGCTAGTGAACACCGATCATTTATTCCATATTATTTCTTTAAAGTCACTTAAGTATTAACGTGTGTGTGTGCGTGTGTGTGTTGGGGGGGCTCTATGTAAAAGTGCCACACTGCAAGATCTACATTGTGAGATGCCAGTGGGTTGGTGTTTATTACATGTTGGCGTTCCATCTGATTATACATGCATTGTATTATTAATTGTTGTTAGTTCTGGAAATAATTAACATCATTTAACTTTAATAATAATAATAATAATACAGAGGCTTAACCAGATACAGTGCCAACATTTAAAAATCAATGCCCCCACCTTTTCAGGCATGCCAACACCTCTGGATGGCAGCAAATGCTGTGCTGAGGTGCTGGAGACACAGGCATGCCCATTGTTTTCTTTTTTTACTTTATTTTTATTAGTGACACACCACAAGTCAGCAAAATGCTGTGTTAGAGTAGGCTCCAACCCCCTCTTTCCTGGAAGAGACTGCAGCAACTACACTGCCTTACTGCCCCCTGGTGGACCAGTGAAGGGGGAGTCATGTAGGCAGTACTCTGCCCCCCCCCCCGAGCCGATACCTCTCTGAATATCTCTGGTGTGACCAGCATGCATTGCTTAAATCTATTTATTTATTGGTTTTTGGTGACTGAGTAAGCCCACTGGGAACCGAACTCATTTTTCAGGGGCCACTAACTGAGCAGGAGACAGCAAGAATGGTTTACAGATGGTTCCATGTCATTTCTGCGCACACAAAATTGCCACAGTAGATTTAAACATGGTCAAACTGTCGTGTGCATTTTCTGCGCTGCACAATTTCAGCCCACGCTATCTCAGTGTGTGATGCGGCTATTAGCTTTAACACTTCATCCCACTAATATCGGCTACTCTTGGGATGAAGTGTTATAAATTGTTTAAAACATAAGTATTCTGTGTGAATAACTGCATGCATGACATTTTCAGTTAGTGCAAGCTCTAGAACTTAATCAGTAGTTGTAGTGGGATTTGAACATGCTGTAACATCTGTATGTTCATGGAGGTTACTGTGGGGCAAACTGGGCAATTATCTAATTAGCTGAACTCATATTGTGCTTGGAGGTTACTGTAGTAACAGGAGTCAATTAGCTAATTAGCTATCCAGCTGTGAGTGAGACTCGGAGCAGCACAGCAGTCTTTAAATCAGCAGTTATCAGTGCAGCACTCCTTTCATCTTTGCACTCCTTTGAAGACATGTCACTACACTTTGTGCTTAGTAACCGAGACCAGCAGCTTCTCACGCAGGATGGTTATCTGTACCGAAAGGAGCGCTTGTATGATGATGAAATTATCCTTTTTTTAAACCAGAATAATCATGTGCCTGATGCTGGCACCGCCGCTGAGGTTCGGCACCCAGTGAGCAAGACAACTTGCAGCAGTGGCCCCTTGTCAGCATACTTCTGCAGAATACACCCGTACAGATCGTGGAGATTTATTTCTGTTGCATGACAGTGGCAAAAGTGATGCAGAAAGAGTTATCATTTTCTCCACACAAACAAATCTCCAAAACATGCGCAGCACTCAACATTGGTATGCTGACGTGACTTTTTAAGGCCACCCCACCGGGTGGCGGAGCCAGGTTTGGGAGTGTTTGGGAGCCGAGGGGGCCATTCAGTCAATCACAGACTCCACAATGGGCACTAAACAGTGAATAAAGATGGTGGTGGGGCACCACTACTCACACTGGGGCAGCCAGGAGGGGTGACCACCCCCCCAGCCCCCCTCTAGCTCCGCCACTGTGACCCCATCCTTATTATCCCGCTTTATACCATTCATGGTGTTGGCTATTCAACATCACAGCGAACAAGTACAGCAGCAGAGAGCATGCCACGGTAGAATAGTTCAGGCATACAATGCATTTACAGAGCTGACATTTAACATAAAATAGACAGGGTCAATCTTGGGGATCTTTTTAGCATAAGCAAAAACAAAAACACCCATGGGCACAGCTACAAACTGGTGGGGGTAAGTAGAGGAATGAAACCAGAAGACACTTCTTCACAGAGAGAGTGGTGACAGGGTGGAATGCACTACCAGAGGGGGTAGCCAATCACAAATCAGGTGAGTGTTTCAAAAAGGGGGTGGGATAAAGTCAAAGGGAAAGTTAGGGTAATTGGGGGGGGTAGCAGAAGAGCATGTAGCAAACACGCATGACCTCTGCACCGAGCAGAACTGGTAGACATTTTAGGCCTTCCCCTGCTGGCACTATCATGTGTTTGTATAACATGGTGCTTTCAAGGACCAGGCCATGTTTCAGGTAAAGTCTTTACAGCACATAGTGTATGTGTTTGTCACAGAGGTATCTTCTAAGGGCTGCTTTGTAGGAACCCAGGGTTTGATTTGCTCTCAGGCAGTGTGGGAGGGAGTTCCGCAGTACTGGGGCTGCATACCTGAAGGAACACTGGTCCATGTCAGTTCGTGGTATAGAAGGAGAGGTTAATTCCTGACATTAGCCCATGTTCCATGTACCGGGGAGCGAAGAGAGCAATCAGGCTAGTTGAAGCAACAGCACTGGAAACCCTGAAGCCATGCAGTGTAGTCAGTATTGAAGCCTGGCCTCCAGTGTAACAATTGCAGCTCTGAAAACAGTTGGCAGAGATGGACACATATATCCTTCCCTTGTACAAATGTGTTGTCACTGTTGTTATGTGTGCTGTAGTCAGCCATGGTTGTTCCTGAAAGAGGAGCAGCTTGTTTCCAATGAGTTCAACCAGTTATCAAATAAAACTAAACACAGGTGGCCTGTATTTAGTCACGAGCTGGCACGTGTGCGGCGTCCATGGGACGCATTCTCCCTGGTACCAATGTTGATTTCTTCTCCTGCTGGGTTCACAGCCACATGTTGGGGTTATATAACGGAAAGTAAGCCATGGGGGCATTACAGGCATGAGAGAAGGCTCTGCCCTGGGCATCAAGTTGGAACTGGCGCAGGCAGGGGGAGTCGTATGTGTAGTGGGAGGTTCAGGGGAAAAAACTTACAAGAAATGTTCATGCAGTGAGTTCACTTATAAACAGTCCCATACATGTGAAAAAACCTTATTCGTGACATCTGCGTATAACAGTGTACCGGAGAAATGCATCCTGCTAGTGTTCAGTAGCACTCTGCTCAAAGCATCCAATATGGGGCACAGTACATGCAAGTGAGCCTTTTCATACTCCCATAATGGAGTACAGTTGCATTCTTAAGCAGTAATTCATAACAGGGTGTGTGCATTATATAGAGAGTAATGGATGGGCAACTATGCAGAACCTGTGTGTTCTGCCACAGAGGGGTTCTGATTCCCTCTGACATCGACAGCGAAGATTGAGAGGTCCATGGGAATCAGAAGCCCAAGGTGTCAAAACACACTGACTGTGCATTGAGTTGCTCATCCTGTATTTTTTATAGTGTATAGTACTGTGTGAAATATGTGTTTTGTGAGTTCATTTGCTTTCAAAATGAAACTGAATCATGCAATCTCTAGAATGCTGTTCTACCATAGTAGGGTAGAACAGCATTCCATGACCTTGGAACTGTGGTAGAACAGCATTTTGAAAGGGATGGAATCCTATACAGAACAACACTCTGCTATACACTATTATGTGATAACAGTGCACCGGGGATACATTGTGAAGCACAAGACATAGCCGAGTGCCTTTCAACACCCAAGAAGAGGGGTTTCCCCAAATTAATTAACAGAGGATATGTACATGCCATTGCAATCTGAATTCTATTTATTTTACAGATGTGTATGACAGCCTGATGGAGATGATCTAAGACTTATGGGTAAACATCAGATGCACCTACCCCAGTTGGCTGGTTCTTCCCATCCAGTAATGGAATATCTAAAAAAGACTCAGTTTTGTTTGGACCCATAGCCAGGTCTGCCAGTGACAGTGTTGTGGATCCGAGAACCCTGGAAAGTAAAGAAACAGAATTGCCTGTCATGCTGCGCCTTTTATAACCGCTGTATCCCAAAGCCCTTCACACGCCAGGAACAGCTGCAGGAGCCATAGGGCGAGGACCAAATGGTTACATGAGACTGAAGAAAGCTAAGAGAGGTGAAACACTGGAAGGTTAAACGACTTTGCTCAAACCTGGAGCTTCAGGTTCACGGTTCAGCTCCCTAACCACTAGGCTGCACTGCCTAGAAGAATTCAGTGTACAACAGCCACTATCAGCTGGGGAAGAAATCCTAACCATCTGGTGCAAAAACACAGGTTATTTCTTTGGTAAACAGTATGGTTGGTGTGCCAGTTACCCACCAAGACACCTGGTACCCCACTTAAGTATAAGGGTGAAGTGCTATCCCAACATACGTTATATTAACCCTTTGAAAATAGTTGTTCCCCCTATCAAGTTTAGCCGCAACATAAGAACTCAGGTCTCATTCTTGCCACTTACAGCAGCAGTGCAGCAAGAAATGTTTTTCCAAAAAAGCTTGTTTCAGCTACGGTTAATAAAAATATTAGCATACCTCTCAAATGTACTTGTCTAGGTACTGCCTGTGCTGCACACCATGAGTCTATTTTTAATTTTCTTGATTCTAACGCTTGGCAGGTCTACAATGCTATTTCTATGCAAAATATGGCGACCAACCTGTTTTTTTTTTCTTCAGCAAAAATAAATAAACTGAAACTTTTATAAAATACTCAGATGTTGGTGGAATTAGAAAACTGTACCACCAAATAAAACTGGAAGATACTTTGAATCCTTTATAGTGAAAAAACAGGGTCATATGTTTTGCCCAGTTTTGTTGCACTGCTCTTTAGTAGTCTGTACCTGTCTTTGCCATTCTTCCCTCGGTCTTCCAACTGTATAGTCACAGAATCCGAGCTGCTCAGAGGAACGCCATCCAAGCTCCAATCTAGACTCTAGATAACAACAAAAGAAAAAGACCAAGCTTAATGGGAGGGGGGGATTATAGTTTATGGGGCTGTCATGTCAGTTAGGGATATGTTCATTTCTGGGTCTTTTTTTTTCAGTAACATATTCAACCCTTACTGTCCAAAGTTACATACCTAACTACTAACAAGCTGATTTACACTTCTCTGGCAAACTGAATTAGACTTAGAGCAGTTTATAAAACTGCTTATTGTTGTATGTTGTGACATGGGGAATTAGCAGGAAATGTTTCCAGGGATGATCAGGACATAGCCCTTTTTCAGTGATGCCTCACAAGCGATTACAAATGGCTCATGCAGCATTGAATATATAACAACACTTGTAACCACTAAATATTTAATCAACGGGACATCATAACAAGTGCACAAAGCCCCCACTGACTCGGGGTGGCCCCCCTTTTGCCCGACACCTTGATGGCGAAACACGGAAAATGACCACTACAGCAACAGTCACTGTAAAGGTCCATTTCCGTGTTTCACTTTCCCCCAGTGTCCTGCCCCCTTCCCAGACCAACTCCAACCTGGAGCTGAGAATTCTAAAGTCTTGGGGGGGGGTGCGAGAACAGGGTCCCCTGCAGGGGCTGTGGAGGGCACAGCCACCCACAAAAAACACTAGTTAGGCACAATACCCATCGCATTGTGCCGGGTTGTGCAGGTGGTCGGCAGATTTACTGTCGACCAAACTTGATGCTTCCTGACTCGTGTAGACCCATCACAAGACACATCCATTTTAGATGTCTGTCAATTTTGACTGGCTTCTTGTCAGTATTGGTGAGGATCAGAAAAAAATTAAAATAAAGTTATGTTTTGCTTGCTTTTTATTTTGTTATTGTCTGTCACACATATTAGATATACATTAAATTCTTTACAAAAAAGCACATTAAACATTCCAAAATAACAAGAAAAAATCAGCAGTGTTTCTAACAATCTCTAACTTTTTAACATATCGGCCATTTTCATCTAACTAAAATTTTTCAATCCCAATACGTCTCCATAGTACTATCTAAACAAACATTCTGTGGCTGGCCTGCTGGCACAGCAGTTGTATTTCCACTTGCAATCCCGGAAACGCAGGTTCGGAAGCAGACTCAGGTTGCTGGCGGACCAGCCAGGGGGGAGATAGGCTTGAGCATCCCACAACAGCTTGCCTTCTCTGGGGGGAGGGAGGGGGCCATTGCCCACTACTTGCCTGACCCTGAGTGGAGGCTCAAGGTACAGTAAGCCCTGTTTGCAGGGGAGGGCTGGCCACAGACACGCAGTGGACGTCGGGGTGCTGCGCCTTGATGTCAGGGCATGCGCTGTGTGTGGGGAGGAAACCAGGAGGAAAATGCCTGCCGGCCCCGAGGAGACGAAGTTCCAGGAGCTAGCCCTAATCTGCAGTCACCTACCAGGCCATCTGAACCGATGAAAAGTTGATTGTCGGGGTGTAGGAGTCCCACCTTATCCCTACCTGGGGGGGAAAACCATGGATCCATGGGGTACCAACGACGGACTCAGGTAAGGTGGCTTGCAGGGGTAGACTCTAAGGATCTCCTGAGGATGTGCGGCTGACAAGGTGTGGGGGGGGATAAGCAGAATAAAAATAAATAAATAAACATTCTAGCTAATAAAAGTAACAAAAGAAAGACAGCCTAAAATGATATATGGACATTTAAATAATTCATGCCTCCTACCTCACATGATTCACAAATGGATTTTCTCTGGGAAAGGTTTCAAGAGATCACCTTGCTGCTGTGTGATTCAGTGAGGAAGTCTAGACACCTTCTTACTGGCTCTAAAGCAGCAGTGCCCTTTTTGTGTCATGGCTGACATGAACTGCAGCAATAAGTATTTCTGGGCAGAATTAGTAGTGCAATGTGTGTGTGTGTGTGTGTGTGTGTGTGTGTGTGTGTGTGTGTGTGTGTTGTCCTGATTTGGTACCCCATGTGATGAATGAATGAATGAATGAATGAATGAATGAATGAATGAATGAATGAATGAATATTTCTAAAAAGTGCCTTTCCAAAACCAAGGTGCTTTTACAAATCAATACATAAAACTTAAATCCTAAAAACAATCTATAAATATATTTTAAAAATCAGGATATGCTAGGTTAAACAGATATGCCTTCAAAGCTGATTTAATGCTTTGGACAGTCAGGCATTCTCTCACCCAATGAGGTAGAGAATTCCACAGGGTTGGGGCCATAAAACTAAATGATCTCGCCCCTGATGTCTTTAAGCGAACCCTGGAGATCTCTAGCAATCCCTCATCGGTGGATCGGAGCCAACGGGAGGGACAGTAAGGGCAAAGAAGATCTTGCAGGTAGCTAGGTCCCTGATCATGTAGGGCCTTATAGGTCAGCAAACTGACCTTGAAGGTGATTCGCCATTGAATTGGCAGCCAGTGCAGACCACGGAGGACAGGCATTATATGATTGGTCCTTGACGTACCAGTCAAAAGCCTGGCTGCCGCATTCTGCACCAGCTGCAAACGGCGAATATTCACCCCCGGTAGCCCTAGGTACAGGGTGTTGCAGTAGTCCAAGCGGGAGGTAACGAAGGCATGGACCAATGTTGGGAGGTCATCAACTGGAACCAGATGCTTCACTCAGGCTATATTCCTCAGATGGTAAAATGAGGTCTTGACAACAGTTGACACCTGATGTTTGAGAGTCAAACAATCATCAAATATAACGCCCAAGTTCCGCACCTGGTCTGAGGTCGTCAGCTGGGTCCCCCCAAGCCAAAGACCTGAGGGTGACCCAGTCAACAAACCTACCCCTCGATGGCATGAGTCCACAACCAACACCTCAGTTTTTTCAGGGTTTAACCGCAACCAGCTCATGGTCATCCAGTCCTGAATTTCGGTAAGACAGTTATTAAAGACCGAGACAGCATCACCCTGGCCAGGCACAAAGGACATGTACAGCTGAGTATCATCTGCATAGCAGTGAAAACTCAAGCTATGCCACCTAATGATCACTCCCAATGGCAGCATATATACCGTAAATAACATGGGTGGTAAGATAGAGCCCTGCGGGACCCCGGAGGATAGGGGGAGTGATGTCGAGGAACAAATTCCAGATACCACCCTCTGAGTCCTACCCTCGAGGAATGATCGAAATCACCTGAGGACTAACCCAGATAGCCCACAGATAACCCGCAGGCGCTCCAAAAGAACCCCATGATCAATGGTATCAAATGCCACAGAGAGATCGAGAAGGACCAAGATGGAACGAGTCTTTCGATCTCTCGCTATTAGGAGGTCATTTAGTACTCTAACAAGGGCTGTCTCGGTACTATGTCTTTTCCTAAATCCTGACTGGAGAGAATTATAGACATTGTGGCTGGTCAAATGATCATCCAACTGCAACGCAACCACCTTCTCAATAACCTTGCCTACAAAAGGCAGGTTAGAGACAGGCCTGTAGTTAGCCAGACATTCCGGGTCTAAGGAAGGTTTTTTTAGAAGGGGCCTAATCACAGCTTCCCTCAAAGGGTCAGGAAAGATCCCCTTCTCCAATGGCAACCAGATTATCTCAGCAAGGATCGGGCCGACTTTATCCACACATCCTAGTAAGAGGCGGGTTGGGCCCGGATCCAAACTACAGTTGGTCGGTTGCAGTGATTGGACGATCATCACTGTGTCACTGATTGTGGGCCGGTCAAAGTCAGACCACACAAACTGGATGTCCAACATCTCCTGCCAACCACTACAACTCCCATTTGAGAGAGTCTGAAGGAGATCTGACCTGATTGTGGCAATCTTATCTGCAAAGAATCGAGCAAACTCCTCACAGCGTTCCTGTGAAAATGCTCACTCAGGCTGAAGACAGAGTGGATTGCACAGTCCGTTCATGGTCCGAAAGAGCTGGGCTGGTCGATTCTGTGCAGCAGCAATTTCCCTGGACAGGAATTCTGCCTTCTTACAGGTAATTGCTGATTGATAGACACGATAGTGGTCCATCAAATTAAGCCTGTCACACTCCAGACCCGATTTCCGTCAACATCTCTCAAGCCTTCTTCCCACTCTCCTCAACTCCCTCAAAGTCTCATCAAACCAAGGAGACTTGGGGCGAAGGGTGAGGGGACGAACAGGAGCAATGGAATCCAGGGCCCCTACTATTGCCTTATTATAGGCAAGAACCAGGTCCCCAGGATCCATGCATTCACTCGGCAAACTCGATAGATCCAGCACCGCCATCAGGTCTTCCAGGGTAACACCCCTCAAAGGGTGGTACCGGACCATCTCTGTAGAGATTGACCTACCAGGGGCGGCGAAGAAACTGAACCTGATGGTGTGATGGTCAGACCATCCAACTGGCTCCACCACCAAATTGGATATCTCCATCCCCAGGAGGAATACCAAATCCAGTGAATGACCATCTATATGGGTAAAGGAGGAAATAACCTGTGTGAAGCCCAGCGAATTCATTAGCTGGAGGAAGTCAGAACCAAACTGCGAGAGTTCGTCATCGACCCAGGCATTGAAATCCCCCAGGATCAGCCATCTGGAGGGTCCCAATGTCATGTCGACGATGAAGTCTGTGACTTCCCGCAGGAAAACATTCCCATTACCTGGTGGATGGTAAATGAGAAGAATCATGTACCCCACACTCTCACCCAGGATACATTCATAAGATTTGGTAATTCCCACTGCTACCTCCATCAGACTCAGTTCCATTCTAAAACAGATTGCCAACCCTCCCACCTCTATGATCCAATCTCGGACGGTGTATCACAGAGTACCCGACTGGTATACAGTAGATAAGGCCAAAACAGGGCCAGCATTTTCATCCAGCCAGGTCTCGGTGATGCATGCCAGGTCCGATGAACCAACAAGATCAGCTATTATAGCAGTCTTGTTTTTAATATACCTGGCATTACATAACACCGTCCGAGTTGGATGAGTTGCCGGTGAAGACCGAGCTACCTGCCCGCTGAAAGCAGAGCCCTTGGGTATGGGAATCAGGCAAGACAAACCTCTTTCCTGAACCCATTTCGCCCCAGGGCATCTTCTTGTCCTCACTATCCCAATCCGTCCGCTCCTTTCCATTCCCCCTCCAGGTCGGGCCCCCATCTTCCTCCTCCTCACAATCCCCAGAGCCCTACAACATCTATATACCTCCGGGGATAATGGGGGACAATTAAAAGGGCAGAGGTCCCTAAGCTGGGAAGGAGAATAATGCCTGACTGTCCGAGTAACTCCCCAACACATCTTCACACAAAATTATGCACACTAAAAACCCCAGGAAACAAAGAAAAAATAAAATTAATAAAAACAAATAGTTATTACAAGAAAATTATAAGAAAAAATTTGTACAATTCTCTCAAAACAGTTTATAAATTCTGGGAGCTCTCACCTCACCAGAAATAAATATCCCCCCACCAAACTCTCACTTCGGTAGTACAGTTCGGGATATAAATAATTTATTTAAAGAAAGTGAAACACTTTCAATGTTCCCAATATCTTATTAAACTGTCTGTGAGAGAGATTCACATTATCCTCTAGGCAGGAAATAAAATAAGTCCTTCGAACTGTCTTTAAAGAGAAAACAGTCCATCCAACAAAATGGAAAATGTTCTTATTAGACTGTAGAGATGTCCTCGACTCACTTTCTAATAATTCCTTCCACAGACTCAAGAGTCAATAGACTTATACATCGAAAAACTGCTCCATTCAACATTCTTTACCCTCTCCAACACTGAACCACAGACCATCCCCCAAGAGGAATACCAGCTGGGATCCGAGTAAATCGGATCTGAGTGAGGGGCAAGCTCTTCAGCTCCCCCCCAAGACCCACGAGGTACTTGCGCCCTCTATCCATCCTCCGATAACAGAGGGCCCCAATCTCACTTCAAATTCTCCCAGTAATACCCCCCAGGTTCAGTTCAGGTACAAGTCAAAGAGAAGTCAGTAGTCAGCGTTATACTTCAGGAGCAGATCTTAATCACGTACTCTAATCATCTGCGTGTTTAACCAAGAAGAGAGGGCAGAGTCATAAACAAAGGCAGCCAGAGAGCCAAATGCTAATTCAGCAAGCTAATTGATCGTAAACAGAAGCAGAGCAGTCTGTCTTATACTGAGCATAGTAGGTCGGTTGGGACATTAGGTCTCTCATATCACCTCATATACACTCCGCATAGCAGGTATGAATATGCTGTGTTACATATAAGGTTCAGCCCCATCACATATCAGAGATCATCAAGGAAAGTACCAGATATGTTTCTTCCTGTCAGTAGTACTGCATCTCATTCACTTGTTCTTGGAGGTTATAATTGTTACTGTTCCAAAGAAAGCTGAATTACAAATATGTATTTAGAACACAGACTGATGCATGGGCTCTCACCTCATTCCAGACTGGATTCAGTTCTTCCACTGAAACTGTTGTCTTCTTTTTCACATCTGATTATTTTAAAAAATAAAAAGCATAAGTAACAGAATGATTTTAATCTCTTTTAAAAAATATTTTTCCAAATGTTCCCCATTCCCTGCCTGCTTTATCTGTGTCACCCACCAGTGCGCGATAGTCCAGTGTCGTATTTATCAGAGCAGTGCTCAGTCAATATGTATGTTTTTATGTCAATAGGTACACATTTGACAATGAAAAAAAGTTTCCAGTGAAACAACCCAAGACATTATGGCTAAGGGATGTATTGTATGAAACAGATGTCCTGGTACTACGAGAAATCATCAACTCATGACTCATGTCTGCATATCTTTCTTGGTATGTTCTTGTGAGTCTGTGCCACTTTATGTTTGTGTGTGTATGTGTGCCTTTGTGTCTGTGTTGGTGTGCCTGTTTATGTTCCTGCATATCTGTGTGTGTGTTTTGTCTGTGTGCACGCGTGTGTGTGTGTACACATGTGCCTGTGTGTGTTTCTGTGTCTGTGAGTATCTGTGTGTTGCACATTGTAGGTTGTGTGTGTGTATTTGTGTCTGTGTGTTTATGTACTTGCATGTGTGAGTGTGTGTGTGTGTGTCTGTCTGTCTGTAGATATCTGTAACTGTGTTTGTTTGTATATACGTGTTATTAGTGGAAACACCTAGTAAAGAGGAAACAAACTCAACCAGTATGTCACATTCTTTCAATTTTATGGAATCCAAATTTTACCAGAGGGCAGCATTAACTCAGTGCAAATGCTGTTGAAACAGTTAAAATGTCTGTGCCAAAATATCAATCCAACATGAGAATGAAACACAATGGAGCACTAAGTGTTTGTCTGCTGACATGTCTGGGACTACTAGTGACTGTAAAATCAGGATGCAGCTTTTTTCTTACCTAATTTTATGTTTGCTTGCATGCACGTGCAAGAAACATAGTGCCATCATTCGAGTTTCTGGAGGTGTGTCACCCCCTCTTCCAATTCCCTCCATGTGTTTGCAGGCGCGACCTAAGTTGCCCAATGCATGCTACAGCTGTCTATGACAGCACTCATAATGCAGTGGCTTACAGTTGAAAGGGAGAGAGCCACTTCAGTGAGCACGATCAGATAAGGGAAGTTCTCACTGAAGTGCTCCCCCCCCAAACAGTCTTCCAGGTGCCAAGCTGGGAGCCCACCCCAGCATGGCAACAATGTGTATGGCCGACTGGGGCGCCCAATCATCAGTCGGCTCCACAGTCCCCCCATCAAAGGTTACACGAGAGCCATGCTGGGAGCCCACCCCAGCGTGGCAAAAGTCAGAATGGCCGACGGGGGTGCCCAATCCCTGTTGGCTCCACTGCCCCCCAAAAGCTTTTCAGCTGCCACGCTGGGAGCCCACCTCAGCATGGCAAACGTCCCACATTGTAATTAAAAAAAAAACAACCTGAAAACACAAAAACGGTCCATCGCAGTCTCCCTGCCCCCTCCCCCACCCGCGTCCACCCTCTGCGCACCCTGCCTCCCCACAACCCCACCTCACCTCATACTTACCTCCGGAGCTCGGCACGACGGTCTTCGGTGGACCGGGAACACGTCTGCACTTTTCAAAGCCGATCGAACTGAGTAAATGCCGGTAAGCTGTATAATGTGATGAATAGGGTTTTTATACTTTGCTGCATATCTCAGACATTTTTTGGAATTTTGGCACCAAATTTTCAACATGGAGTTTTTCGGTCCCCTCCTCATGAATTCTGTCACTGTCATGGCGTTAACCGGGCCCGAAGGGTAATTTCGAGGTCACTGCACGAAATCATCTTTTGGGATTGACTAACGAAATGACAATGCCAGTGTTCATAAGGTGGGCTCTCAAAAAGCCTATGTTGAAAATTTGGTGAAAAAATTCCTAAAAATGACTGTTTTACTAAGCGCAGATACGCTGTTCCCACGCACTGTAGGTTCAAGAAATTTTCAATATTTTCACTCTGGATTTTTCAACATTGCCATTTGACCACAGCTCCTTATGAGCAGTATAGCTGTCATTTTTCACATCTCACCCAAAATGTGTTTCCGTGCTGTAGTGCACAATGGCGCACTCAGTGTGGGAAATCAATATTCGGGACACATTAAGAAAATCATAGTGACACTGTTCATGAGCAGAAGTGTTAAAATAGCTATGTTAAAAATTTGGTGAAAAAATTCCCAAAAATGACCTTTTTACGAGCGTTTGTTGCTCTTATCCTACGCATGCTTATAAGTTTGCAAATTTTCATTATTTTCACTCCAGATTTTCAACATTGCCATTTTATCACACCTCCTTATGAGCAGTACAGCTGTCATTTTTCACATCTTGCCCAAAACATGTTTCTACACATGTAACGCACAATGGCGCAGTCAGTGTGCAAAATCAATGTATGGGACACATTAAGAAAATCACAGTGACACTGTTCATGAGCAGAGGTCTTAAAATGGCTATGTTGAAAATTTGGTGAAAAAATTCCTAAGCAGTTTCCACGCACCCTTGTAAGTTCATGAATTTGTAATATTTTCTGTCCAGATTTTCACCAGTGGCATTTTCCACACTTCCTTATGAACAGTACAGCTGTCATTTTTCACAACATGGCCGAAATGTGTTTTCACACTTTCAGCACAGAAATGCATGGGAAATCATTGTTCGAGACAGATAAAGAAAATCACAGTGACACTGTTCATGACTGGAGGTCCCAAAATGCCTGTGTTGACAATCTGCTGTAAACAATTCCCAAACTAATTACATTATGGGTGCACGTTGCACAGTTTCTACGCACACTCATGACTTCACCAGTTTTTTTAATATTTTCACTGCAGATTTTCAACATTGCCATTTTTTACACCTCCCCATGAACAGTACAGCTGTCATTTTTCACATCCTGTTCAAAATGTGTTTTTGCACCTGTGGTGACAAATGCCGTAGTCGCTGTGCAAAAGCAGCTTTCCGCTAACAAACTGATATTGCCACTGTTCATGAGGTGGAGGGTCACAAAAAACCCATGTTGAAAATTTGGAGTGAAAATACCAACGAATGTCTGAGGCGTTAGGGTTTCCGACCATAACAGCCCACCCTGTAGAGAATGACAGGCATCAGGGCTGTGACTTGGGATTGTCACCTGCAATGCTCATACTATTCCACCCTCACCCACACCCTGCAGCCACTGAGAAGCATCGGGGTGTGCCTTGGACTCTTCGGCCCCAAAGTTCACCCCATTCTCCTATACCGCACCCATCTCACAATATTTCCTGGTGGAATGGGGTGCATATAAGGGCCATAGACTCCAAGGCACACCGTGACACTTGTCGGTGTCTGCACGGTAGAGTGTGGTGAAATGGCGTGGCCGGTATGCCTGATGACCCAAAGACACACCCCAATGCCTGTCACTCTCTGCAGGGTGGTGGTGGGGTTGGCTTCAGTTCAATACTTCACTGCCATTCCTATTATGCAGCTCTGTAACTCCTACACTACCAATGCCAGTGCCAGCAAGCAAACATTCGGCATTGACAAATGCTTGTATAATGTACATTACATTATTTGACATGAACAAAAATGTGCTTCCTTGTGAGCCTCTCCCTAATTTCCTGGCTTTCTAAGTGAGCCACTGTGTTTAGCAAATAATGTGAATTATGCAGTACCACTGGTAACACACCTTTGAAAATAAACTGTGCTATTATTGTTTTGTTGATGAAATGGCACTTTATTTAAAAGGTTGGATGTGTCACAATGATAACTTGAAGAATGCATACATTATTGATTTGTTTTATCCTCTCTGATTGAAGGCAGGACCTCCTTCCACCTACTGCCAGTGTGCCCATTTCCTGTCCAGCTGAGACCTTGCCACCTATCCTCTTGGCACCACCAGGTTGCCCATGACACACTGCTGTGCTACCCTCCTGGCTTACCCACCAGGGCCGGATACACCTTCAGTTCCCTGGCATTTCTTCCCCATATCAATCTGGCCACCCACGGCAGAGGTGAAGGCAGATGGTGTCCCCAGGGTATGGTGACTTGTGTCCAGTGTGGGACATGACAGGCCAGCAGAGGTTTCATCCTCTCAGTTCTGCACTTTGTTTTCCCAGTGTTCTCCCCAACTCCGCCACCACCCTGAGCATTGCCTCGAGATTGGCTGCTGGCAGGGCCTGACCCAGCCAACTCGTGGACGTGCTCCAATTGTCCCACCACTCTACTGCGTATCCCCTACACCACCAGCTGTGGCCCCCAGGTGGCAGCAATGCAGCAGGATGTAACACCCATCCTCCCTATAGGAGAAGAGCATCCCATGGGATGCTCAATCCCCCCCGCTGTTCCTCCGATGACCCAGGCTCGTTCCTGAACCCGGGTCTTCACGAGCAGTAGTGCTACTGCTGTGCTGGTGGACTGGCCAGAATAGATACATTATGAAGGAATACTTCACCGATCAGAGAGCAGCTCCCACAATAAGGACTACATTAGAAAAGTCCTGCATGTGCCATGCTTAGGACAGCAGTTGAGCTCAGACAAAACCATTGAGGAGCCAGTCACTCCTTAAATAACATGCTAAAACCATTTTGTCTGCAACCGTTTCATTTCAGTTTAGACTTTCTAGGTTGTTGTCTTCATTCCATATCACGCTGTTTAAATATTTCGTAATAAGTACACGTTCCACTGTTTGTTTTGAAAGCAACTGCCAAAGTTATCCAGTGGATCCCCTTGAGAGGGAGGGAAATGGATAAGAAAACGCATTTGATCTTCCACCTTGGCACAAATGACCTTGCAAAGAGCAGCGTGATGGAGGTGCAGGCCAGGTTTATGGCGCTGGCCAGGTTCTGCAACAGTTCAGACTTCAAATCCCTGTCCTTCTCAGAGGTGCTACCTGTACCAAGGGCCAGCATGGAGGCAAGGCAAAATATTGAGGAATTCAATGATTGGCTTGTAGGTTGATGTGCCCAGAAGGGGTATGATGTGATAGGAGATTGGGGGTCAACATGGAGTGACATGAGCCTATATGCCCCGGATAGGCTGCACCAAAATTGGGAGGGGAAAGCAGTGTTCAAATGTAAACTGGATGATTATGTGGACAGATGCTACCATTTAAACTAAACAAGGGCGAGGAGGGCAGGGAAAAGCCCGACTGTTGAGGCAGGAGGCGGTGGGAGCAAAAAGCCCTACACACACAGCAAAAGGGTAAAGGAGACAAACATACAGGGAAGGAGGAGAGGGGGGCATGGAGGGTTATGTGTGAGAATGCCAGAAGTCTGGGTAGAAAGATCCCTGATCTAATGGCAATAATGGCAGAGGAGGGCCTTGACATAGTGGGGGTAACAGAAACGTGGTGCCACCAGGAGCAGGGATGGGAAATGGAGATACCAGGGTCCAAACTGTTCAGGAAGGACAGGGAGGGAAGGTGGGGGTTACACTCTATGTAGTTAGTCTGTTTCCACCTCTTCCTCTTTGTCCCCATCTTGTCCTTTTTTTTTGAAGCTAAAACTGGACTTTTATTGTCCACTGATTCTGAATCAGAAACTTGTGTGCTTCTGGCAGATGCAGCTGGTGAATGATTGGAACTGGATCGCAAATTCATATTCTTAAACCTGCTCCTCGATCTTTGTCTGCCCCAGATCTACTTCTAGGCTTATTCTCCCATTTATAAATTTGGCCATTTAAATAGTCTCTTTCATCTCTAATTAATTTTGTCTTCTTTCTTTCAATTAGTTAATTTTCAAATTTCTTAGCCTTTTTTGTTAACCTAGTGTCCAGGTCATTGATCAATGGAACATCACCCATTTCCTCAAGTTGTTTGTGTACTTTTTCAATTTCCTTTAGTATTTCATTTCTATTATAAATGTCTTCATCAATCTGTATTTGTACTAACTCAGTTGAGCCTTTACGCAAAACATCCTCCCATCTCTGTTTATAATGCAATTTATCTAAACCACATGCTGGTAGTTTATTCAGTCGCAGACCTCGTGGGATCCACTGTTTGCTAATATATTTTTGTAAAGAAATCTTATCATAATGTAATGTCACCTCTTTTAGAACTGCCTTTTCCAGTTGGTAGAAAATTGATTTAGTCTTACCTTCTACTGAGGTTCCAGGTTCTGAAGTAGAAGCATTGTTAGCAGAAGTAGTAAAATCCAAATCAATTTGATGCCTGGCCAGGCTCGTGCTGGACACAGAAAATGCCATCCTCCTTTGTTTTAGATGTAAAATTTGAGAACTCGCTTCCAGGAAAAAATCTCTGAGCTAAAAGTCCATTTGAAATTGCATAGACGTTTAATCTTCTCTCAGGTGGAGGAACAGCTTCTCTGTTATCCGTTGAGTCATATCTTAGCATAAAGAATGCCCCGATCAGCAAACCAAAAGAAACACTCATATCAGTGAACTTGAAAAGGAAGGCTACACCCACCGGGATATGATGGGTGCTGGAAAAAAGGGAACATACTGAATAAACAAAAAATTTCAGCACTCCAGACTCATACCAAAAATTCAGAGAAAATTTATTGATAAAATGTGGCGACAGGCGGGCAAAAAGCTTAATTAAAAAAGAGGCATGAGAAAGGGAAAAGTTCCTCTCTGAGCACACTGTGATTGCCCATACACTACAAAACATTGTGCATGAGTAACCATACACATGTAAAGATAAGTTTGCATCTCAAGGGTTCCATGGTAACAAGAGACCTCTCAATTAAAACACAGCCTTGTTGTGTATGGTTGTACTTATACACAATTCTCAATTTTCTAAAAGTACCTTCTGAAATAATTTTTTTCTGTCTGCCACCAAATCAAAAACAAGCGACCTAACAGGATAAAATATGGCTGTAAAAAGTAAAGCCATGACCCTGGGTTTGCGCATTAGCACTAGAGCTAATGCACATACTCAGAGTTATGGCTTTAAAACTCAGTACAGAATGTACTTTTAGAAAACTCCTACTGATATAATAGCAATAACAGTCACTTAGTTGGCCTTATACTTGCAGTTACTGGCTTCTGCGGATGGTTAAATGCCTTGTCCATCAACCTCGGCATTTAAACACCCACAGAAGGCGGTTATTGCTTTGTATACTCCAACTAACTAAATGTTATTACCTAAATAGCTGGATTTAGCATGTTTATAAAAATTATATTGCTAAGTGCATAGCGGCTCTTTAAATCTTTACTCAAGGAGCCAACGTAGAAGGCATGCACATTTAATTGAACATGTTAATACCATCGATGTGGTAGAACTTGAACATGCAATAGTTTGATTCGAAATACATGATAAATGTCCACTTGTGAGGGGAGAGGACTTCTAGAACCCTGCTTTGCTCTTTATAAGTTATAGTCTTGCCCTCCACCCACCCCCAGCACTTGGTGATAAAATTGCATATTTTGACTGAGTCAGGCTATGGCATTGCCGCTTTATAATATAAACAGCACCTGCATCTAAAGGCCAAAATACATCAAGAATTAGCTGCCCCCTCTTATAAGGACTGACTGAGTATACTTCACGAGGACACCCTATAGTATACCTCTCTGTTTCATAGTGGAAGAGAAACGGTGACGCTTACTGTATACACGGAAACATACTTACAGCATTACGTCACCTTCTTGTCTAAATAAGCACTTGCACTACACACAGTTTATAGTTAAACAGTAACGACCAAAGAGTCAGTCATTTCCTTGGGACAAATGACCAGCTCGGGACTGCTGACCCCAGCTGGTCATTAATTCCCCTAGAAATGATGTCCCTGGGGTTATCGCAATTATGCATCTAACTGTGACTTAATTGTGTTTTTTACTGCAGCCTTTTCTGCTTGTTGTCCAATTAACTACTTATTCTGATTATTTTTTGTATTTCCTTTTAACTATCTATGTACTAGTTTGCCAGAACATCATCACTACTAATATATCTGAGGGTGCTGATAAACTCTTAGATAAACAACAAACGAACCGAAGGAATGCAATACATACCAGTCACTAATTAAAAGGGAACAGTCACCACCGAGAGCCCCACACTCAAGTCAGTCGCAGGCCCCAATGGGCACTTAGTGTGCAAAAATATTTTGGTTTACTTACAGTTTACTGTGGTATTGTGGATTGCATCAGGCTAATTTTGTTTAGTTGTAGGCTAACATCTTCTGTTGCTACAAATCCCAGAATCCCTTACACGTGACATCAGAGCAGTAGGAAGCAGTGACAAGATTCAATTACCTGCAGTGTATGCTGATGTTTATATAAACTCTGATCTTTTGTTTGCTGGTCCCGCTGTCCTCCCTGGACTATATACAGTCACAGAGGACTGTACTTAGACCCTGGAGAAAATAAGTCCCAGAAAACATCTGACTAGAGATTATAAAAGCTCTAACATGCATTGCGAGCTATTGAATCTCCCACTGCTGCAGTACTGCTCTGATGTCAGCTGCAGGGGATTCTGGGATTTTTGGTAAAAGAAGATATCAGATTTTGACAGAGTTAGGCCATTGCATTGCCCCTATGTAATCTGAATAGCTCCTACATCTAAGCAAAATTAGTCTGCTATAATCTACTATATCATAGTATATAGAGAATACTGGATGGGCAACTATGCACAACCAGTGTGTTCTGCCACAGAGGGGCTCTGATTCCCTCTGACCTCAAAAGTGAAGTTTGAGAGATCTGTGGAAATGAGAACCTAGAGGTGGCAGAACATACTAGTTATGCATAAAGTTGCTCGTCCTGTATTTTTTATAGTGTATAGTATTATGTGAAATGTGTACATTTTGTTTTTTCTCTTTCACAGTGAAACTAACTTATGTAATCTCTAGAGATTCTAGAATGCTGTTCTACCACAGAAGGGTACAATCACATTCCATGACTTTTGAACTGTGTTACAACAGCATTCTGAAAAGGATGGATTTCTATATAGAACAATGCTCTGCTATACTCTATATATTAATACGTCCCCGGAGCCACATGTTGCTGGATAAGAGTGGTTGCTTGTGTGTTCTGCTCAAGTGAGAACTGTGAAGTGAAGCTGAGCTGCTCTGGCTCAAGCTGAACGCAAGTGAAACCACTCTTATTCAACAACTAGTGGCGATCGGGAACATAGTATTATATTATCAAACAAGCGCAATCAATAATATGAATATGCCATTTAAAAAAACAACAGTCCTAGAACGTGCCCATTTCCAGGGCATCTGTGCATGAGATGCTCTTCACAGAATAAAAGATTCTCACATGCAGGGGAAAAGAGTGCTCCAATTGGTCAATAGCATTCCCTCAATCTGTAATACAGTAAACAGTAAAACACAAAACAAAATGCTTTTGCCCACAAAGTGCACATTAGGACTTGTTCCACGTTGGAGTATGGGGTGCTTTGTAGTGATTGTTCTGCTTTAAACAGAATATGTAATGCCCCCAAAGGTAACAGGTACCTGGTTGGGGACTTGATTTAGCACAGGGTGGAAGGGAGCATGGAGGTGTTTCCCAATTGGGGAGGACTACAGCCCTAAATTAGATCACACCAGTAAAAAAACAGCTATCTCCACCAGTAAGGAGAATGCAGGGCTTGCCAGCTAAGGAGAGAGAGAGAAAGATGGAGCATATGAACATATGAATTTGCCAGCAGAAATAGTCCACCTGGTCTATCAAGGCTACTCGAGTGTGCAGCTAGCACCCTCACCTTGCAGCTGCTCCATCCCCTCCCCTTCCCAATTACCACCCCCTCACCTTGTCCCATCCCCTTTTGACACTACCCACTATCTTACAGGCTACCACCTCCTCATGGTAGAGCATTCCATTCTGCCACGGCCCTCTCTGTGAAAAAGTGTCTCCTCATTTCCATCCTAAATCTTCCCCCCTTCAATCTAAGGCCATACCCTCTTGTGTCCCCCCCCCTCCTCCTCAGCCTGAGTATCCCTT